>PVIY010037351.1:0-24739 GCA_004026745.1 Myrmecophaga tridactyla
TTTTCTATTTCTGAAAAGTAAGTTTTTGGGATTTTAATTGGTATTGCATTGACTCTGTATATCAATTCTGGTAGAACTGACATCTTAACTATATTCAGTCTTCCAATCCATAAACATGGTATGGCCTTCCATCTATTTAGGTCTTCTGTGATGTCTTTTAACAATTTCCTGCAGTTTTTTTTGTATAAGTCTTTTGTCTTTTAGTTAAATTTCTTTCTAAATATTTTATTCTTTTGGTTGCAATTGTAAATGGAATTCTTTTCTTGATTTCCCCTCAGATTGTTCATTACTAGTGTATAGAAACACTACAGATTTCTGAGTGTTGATCTTGTAACCTGCCACTTTGCTGTACTCATTTATTAGCTCTAGTAGTTTGGCTGTGGGTTTTTTTTGGGGGTTTCAACATATAGTATCGTATCATCTGCAAACAGTGAGAGTTTTACTTCTTCCTTTCCAATTTTGATACCTTCTATTTCTTTTTCTTGTCTAATTGCTCTGCCTAGAATTTCCAACACAATGTCTAATAACAGTGGTGATAGTGGACATCCTTGTCTTGTTCCTGATCATAGGAGAAAAGTTTTCAGTTTTTCCCCATTGAGGATGATGTTAGCTGTGGGTTTTTCACATATTCCCTTTACCACTTTGAAGAAGTTCCTTTCTATTCCTATCCTTTGAAGTGTTTTCAACAGAAAGGATGCTGAATTTTGTTAATTGCCTTTTCTGCATCAATCGAGATGATCATGTGGTTTTTCTGCTTTGATTTGTTGATACAGTATATTACATTAATTGATTGTCTTATGTTGAACCATCCTTGCACACCTGGGATGACTCCTATTTGGTCATGGTGTATAATTCTTTTAATGTGCTGCTGGATTTGATTTGCTAGAATTTTGCTGAGAATTTTTGCATCTAAATTCATTAGAGAGATTGGTCTATAGTTTTCTTTTTTTGTGTATCTTTATCTGGCTTTGGTATGAGGGTGATGTTGGCTTCGTAGAATGAGTTAGGTGGCTTTCCCTCCTCTTTAATTTTTTTGAAGAGTTTGAGCAGGATTGGCACTAATTCTTACTGGAATGTTTGGTAGAATTCACATGTGAAGCCATCTGGTCCTGGAGCTTCTTAATGACTGATTCAATTTCTTGTGATTGTTTTGTTGAGGTCATCTATTTCTTCTCAAGTCAATGTTGGTTGTTCATGCCTTTCTAGAAAGTTGTCCATTTCATCTACATTGTTGTAATTATGAGCATAAAGTTGTTCATAGTATCCTGTCATTACTTCCTTTATTTCTGTGGGGGTCAGTGGTTACGTCTCCTCTTCCATTTCCTATCTTATTTATTTGCTTCCTCTCTTCTTCTTTTGTCAATCTGGCTAAGGGTCCATCAATCTTATTGATTTTCTCATAGAACCAACTTCTGGTTTTGTTCATTTTCTTGATTGTTTTCATGTTCTCAATTTCATTTATTTCTGCTCTAATCTTCATTATTTCTTTCCTTTTGCTTGCCTTGGGGTTAGTTTGCTGTCCTTTCTCTAGTTCTTCCAAGTGGACAATTAATTCCTCAATTTTTGCCCTTTCTTCTTTTTTGATATAGACATTTAGGGCAATAAATTTCCCTCTTAGCACTGCCTTTGCTGCATCCCAGAAGTTTTGATATGCTGTGTTTTCATTTCCATTTGCCTTGAGATATTTACTGATTTCTCTTGTAATTTCTTCCTCAACTCACTGGTTGTTTAAGAGTGTGTTGTTGAGCCTCCACCTATTCGTGAATTTTCTGGCACTCTGCCTATTATTGATTTCCAACTTCATTCCTTCATGATCTGAGAAAGTGTTCTGCATGATTTCAATACTTCTGAATTTATTGGGTCTTGCTTTATGACCCAGCATATAGTCTATCCTTGAGAATGATCCATGAGCACTTGAGAAAATGGTGCATCCTGCTGTTGTGGGGTGTAATGTTCTATACATGTCTGTTAAGTCTAGTTCATTATTCAAATTCTCTGTTTCTTTACTGTACAACTGTGGTGCTATGCTTTGAAATATACTGCTTTTTGTATATGTTATTTTTCACCAAAAAAGAAGGAAAAAAAGGTTGACTGTGATGATAAAAAGTATTTAAGCCTTCCAGCCTCCTGAAGGAAAAATGTGAGAGGATCATATGGTAGCCCATGACAAACTCTAGGATCTGACCTATAACTATTTGTTCAAGAGTGCTTGGAAAACTATTGCTTTTCTATTTCTTTGCTCTGTATATATGCTATACTACGTAATAAAAAAGTTAAAAAAAAAAAAAAAGTGACAGCAGAGTTCTTGCCTGCCAAGCTGGAGACTCGGGTTGGCTTTCTGGTGCCTGCCTATGCCAAAAAAAAAAAAAAACATCAGACTTCGACTAGAGATATGACGCTAATATGGACAGGGCAAAGGTAAATGAGAAGAGAGGATAAAGGATGTTATATCCATATTTTAAAACTTCAACCTTCTATGTGAGACCAAAGAAAGAGATGTTTAGTTGCTGCAAAATTTATATTTTGGATAGTGTGTCATCTAGTTTAATTTGTTTGATCAGTATATTTGAACACCATAATTACATAGAATCTTGAATAGATGTGAGAACTTGTTGGTTTACACAGGTTAATGTGATGCCCCAATACATCCCAGAGTAATTTGGGCAAAGAATAACAAATATTTGCAAAGTCCCCTTGAGGGACTGGGGACAAAGGAGGAAATATTAAACTTACCCATTTGGGGAACTTCTGATATTCTCACAAGCAGTGGGAACAACCAATTCAATAAGCTGAGCCCTCAATCTTGGGTTTTGCCCCTACGAAACTTATTCCTGCAAAGGAGAAGCTAAGCCTACTTACAATTTTGTCTGAGTCACCTTCAAAAAACTTTTTTTGTTGCTCAGATGTGGTCTCTCTAAGTCAACTCTGCAGGTGAAATAACTGCCCTCCTTTCTATGTGAGACATGACTCCCACAGGTGTAAATCTCCCTGGCAACGAGGGACAGGGCTCCTGGGATAAGCTGGGACCCAGAATCATGGGACTGGGAAAAACTTCTTGACAAAAGGGGGAGGAGAGAACTGAAACAAAATAAAGTTTCAGTGGCTGAGAGATTTCAAACAGAGTTGAGAGATTATCCTGGAGGTTATTCTTATGTATAATATAGATATCCCTTTTTAGGTTATGGTGTATTGGAGTGGCTAGATGAAAGTACCTGAAATTGGTGAACTGCATTCCAGTAGAATTGATTCTTGAAGATGACTGTATAAGTATAAAGCTTTTACAATATGATCATGTGGCTGTGAAAACCTTGTATCTGATGTTCCCTTTATCCAGGGTATAGAGAGGTGAGAAAAAAAAATATGGACAAAAGGTGGGAAAAACTGGGTAGATTGAAATACTAAAATGATGATGGTGATGAACACACAGCTATGTGATGCTATTGTGAGCCACTGACTGTATACTTTCAATGGACTGTATGTGTGTAAAGATATGTCAATAAAAATATTTTTTAAAATTTTATTTGGAAGGGTAAGGGGCCTCCTGAATAGCTAAAATCAACTTGAAAAAGAATGATGTTGAAGGACTGACATTTTCCAACTTTAAAGCATATTACAATGCTAGAATGGTCAAAACAGCATAATACTGGCATAAAAATGGACATAATGATTAATGGAACTGAATTGAGAGTTCAAATATAGACCTGTACATTTATGGTCAATTGATTTTTTTTTTTTTTAAAGTATGGTTTTATCAATGCACTTTAAGCCAAGTGCCATTTCTATGCCACTTTTTTCTGGAAGAATAATGCCAATTATAAATAAGCAAAATTTGTAGTAGACAAACTGTGTGTGTATGTGTGGGGCTGTTTCATTTATGCCAACTGTAACTACAAACTCACATCTTGAGTTTACAACCAATAGTAAGAAACAGTATCTTCTAAAATTTTCTTTAAGGCAGACCTTTTCAGAATGGTATGTGTTATTAACATGGTAAATGTAGTTTTAGCAAATTTAACTGTTTTGGTTTCTCAGTGACAATAACACGTGTAGTCAGAAGAGGCAACAAAATCCATCTACCTGGCCAACATTTTAAAAACACACATATATTACTGTATTAAAACACATTTTAATAGACCTAACATTAAAGCTTCAGTTTAGTGTCATTTGCATGAAAAATTTCTAATATACAATGCTCATTTAAAAATAATTCCACACTGGGATTCCAATGCTTTCTATAAGAAGTGCAGAAGTCCTTTTTTAATATGTCTGGCATTTTAACTCTGTTAATTTATGTTTTTCTTTCAAAGGTTTCCTAATTTTACTTTTGGATCATCATTTTTGTATGTTTTACTTATTTTCTTTAGTATATTCTCAGATAAGGCAGGTTATTATCTGTGTAAATAACCATATGGGCAAAGATAATAAACAAGGTATTCTAACTCATTCATAGACAGTCAACTAAATGGTAAGAAACTGCAAGATAAGAACAGCATTCAGAACCTGCTACAGGGGGATAATAATTATAATTCTAGTACCAAAAGGTTTTGGGTAGATAACTTTTGATTAAGTGGTGTTCTGGTACAAAGGCATGAAAAGTTTTTCCAGTTGTGCTAGTTTGAAAGAATTATGTACCCTAGAAAAGTCATGTTTTAATCCTGACCCATCTCGCGAAGGCAGTCTTTCTTTTAGTCCCTATTCAGTATTGTAGGTTGGAGACTTAAGTCATCCCCACGGAGATTAGGTTATCCCCACAGAGATTAGGTTATTCCCACACCCAATTGTGAGTATTAACTTTTCATTAGATGAAGATGTGACTCCACCCATTACAGGTGGGTACTGTTCAGTTTACCGGAATCCTTTAAAAGAGGAAACATTCTGGAGAGAGCCCCAGGGCCACGCAGATCCCTGAGAGATGAGAGAGCCCACGGAGCGAGAGACCTTTGGAGATGAAGAAGGAAAACACTCCTGGGGGAGCTTCATGAAATGAAAGCCTGGACAGAAATCTAGCAGACATCACCATGTTCGCCATGTGCCTTTCCAGGTGAGAGAGAAACCCTAGACTTCATCAAACTTCCTTGAGTGAAGGTAACTTCTTGTTGCTGCCTTAATTTGGACATTTGCTTTAATTTGGATATTCTCACAGCCTTAAAACTGTAAATCTGCAACTTAAAATTCCTCCTTTTAAAAGCTGTTCCATTTCTGGTATATTGCATTCTGGCAGCCAGCAAACTAGAACACCACTGGTATCTCTGGAATCTCCTTGTGGTAGAATAAAGTTATGTACCCCAGAAAAGGTCATGTTCTTTTAATCCATTCCTGTGGGTGTACACCTTTTGTGGGCAGGACCTTTTGGAGATGTAAATGGTACAGCCGCTGTAGAGGACAGTTCGGCAGTTCCCCAGGAAACTAAGTATAGTACTGCCACATGATCTAACAATCCCACAACTAGGTATACTTAGAAGAAATGAAAGTAGGTAAAAGAACAGACATTTACACACCGATTTTCATAGTGACATTATTCACAATTGTCAAAAGATGGAAACAATCCATGTATCCATCAACTGATGATGGGATAAACAAAATGTGGTATATACGTACAACAGAATATTATGCAGCTATAAGAAGAAATGAAATCCAATGCATGCAAAAACATGGATGAACCTTGAGGATATTATGTTGAGTGAAATAAACCAGACACAAAAGGACAAATATTTTTTGACATCACTAATATGAACTCATGGAGTTAATATCTATAATATAGGTAACCATAAGACAGAATGAGGGTAAAAAAATAGAAATGGACAGAGGTGATGGTAGCACATTACTGTGAGTGTAATTAACAACGCTGAAACGTGAGTGTGACTGCGGTCGAAAGGGTAAGTTTAGAAGAAATCAAAGTAGGTAAAGGAAAGGAAAGCTTAGAGGATGAAATGGTATGGTGTAACATAGTGAACCCTGTTGTGGACAATGAAAGTGGATGATAGTACAAATGTAAGAATGTTCACCCATGAACTAGAACAAATGTATATCATCATTACCAAGTATGAATAATGTGGTATATGGGAAAAAATACACCTAATGCGAACTATGTATTATACTTAACAGTAACATTGTATTATTTTTCCATCAACTGTAACAAAGCTCCTACACCGACGCTAAATGTCAATAATAGGGGGGTACAAGGGATGTGGGGTTTTTCTTTTTGGAGCAATGAAAATGTCCTAAAATTGACTACATGAAAGCACAACTCCATGATTTTGCTGAGAACCACTGATTGTATATGCTGGATGGACTGTATGGTGTGTGAATAAAACTACTTAAAAAAATAGTTCAGAGCGATTGAATAAAAAGTACATGAAGGTCAGTAAAAAGAATTAAGTTGAGATAGGTATGGCCCAGGCTTTGAAAGCTTTGAAATCCATTTTAAGGAATTTGTAAATGGCAAAGAGCCAGCAGCAGGATTCCAGACACGTGGTAAATGCATATGCCCAGTCCTACTGAGCCTTCAGATGACTTTAATCCTTACCCCTAACTGACTGTAAAAGAATGAAAAATCTCAAGTGAAACTGCCAAGGTGAGTCCAGACAACCCACAGAAACATGAGAGATGATAAATAATTATTGTTTTAAGTTTCTTTCTTTTGGGCTGGTTTGTTTGGTAGCTACAGATAACCAGAACATAAACACTGCAGTGTAACAAATCAAATCACAAAATCTCTGCCACAATTCCCACGAAGAGATCAGGCATATTGCCTCTCCCCTTGAATCTGGGGTGATCAGAGAGTCCACTGACCAACAGGGTACAAGAGAAGTGATACAGGGTCAGCTCGGATTTCCTGTCTTTAAAGAGGACTGACAGCTTCCACCTTGTCTCTTGGAGCACCGAGCCACTATGCAGGAAGTCTAACAACTCTGCTGGAGAGACTACAAGTAGAGGTCCAAAGGCTATGAGAGGGAAAAGGGATCAGTTGGACCCCAGTATGTGAGGGTGGGCTCATCAGAGCAGCCTGGTTGTCACCTGAATATCACTGAGTGGCCCCATCAAAATCACATGGAGCAGGGCAGGCCACGGTGACTCAGCAGGCAGAGTTCTCACCTGCCATGATGGAGACGTGGGTTTGCTTCCTGGTGCCTGCTCATGTTTAAAAATAAATAAATAAATAAAAATAAATCACATGGAGCAGAAGAATCGACCAGCCAAGTCTCGCCCAATTTCCTAATCTAATAAAGTTGTGAAATATAAATTTTAAGCTATTAAATTTTGGGTTAACTGTAATCCAGAAACAGATAATGGGACAAGTAGTTTCTCCAAATATATGTAATATTACAAATGATGAATTCTGAATATATCATAAAGCAGAAAAATGCTAATCTAAATTACTGATAAAATGTTTCTCAAGCAACCATTCTAGAAGAAACACTGAATTACTTTTCTATTCTCTCTGTGAAAAACACTACAAAGCTCCTATTATATAAAGAGATCAAAGAACAAGCTACTAAAAAAAAATATGAAAAAAGTATAGAGTTTGAAAAACACACCTTCCAGGGATTTCTACGTGGGAGCATCTGTTAATTTAGACTAATTTAGTCTTCTAATTTAAGATTACTCCCATTTATTAAAATATTTGTCTCTTCAATTTCGTTACTCTTGTATACCAAATACACTGCCCTCTCACCCCCCTTTTCTTCTGACAACACTTGGCTTTTTTTTTCTTTTTTTTTTTTTGCGTGGGTAGGCACCAGGAATCGAATGCGTGTCTCCAGCATGGCAGGCGAGAACACTGCCTGCTGAGCCACCGTGGCCTGCCCAACACTTGGCTTTTTTATTGCAAAAGTTATCAATATAAAATATCCCCGCATTATACATTTTGTACTTTTGATCTTGGATTCAATTTTTCTGGTACAATTTATGTACAATAAAATGCAGAATTCTAAGTACAAAGTTTGAAGAGTTGTGACAAATATACACACTCCCATCCACCATCATAATAATAAAGATACAGAACATTTCTACCACCCTAAAAAGTTCCCTCATACCCCTTTAACAACTTTACTTTTACACCTCAATTTCTTTATTTTCTAACTCTGTTCTCTCTTGCATGCTTTATTAAAGCATGCTATCCATTCAAATATTGCTTAACAATTAATTTGACCTATTATTTGTCTTCTTCATTCTTTTAACATCTGACATTCTAGAACTGATCTTAGGAACATGAACATGAATTACGAATGTAGTCATAGCAAACTGCTGATTATGAGATTCTGACTTCTTTAATTTACGTTCTTAAGTTCAAAAAATCAGGTAAAGTGTTTATTCTGATAGTGCATCATCTTATAGTCAATTCCTACATACTTTTCACACACCAAATAATTCTTTCCCACTTCCTGAGCCTTTAGAGAAAAGTAGGTATAAAGGATTTTTTGTGATAGTAAGATTAGCTTCACATGCTCTGGCTTTTTATTTTTTTAATTTTTATTTTTTTATTTATTAATTTAAAAAATTAACAGCAAACAAAAATATTAACATATCATTCCATTCTACATATATAATCGGTAATTCTTAATATCTGATAGAGTTTTTTATTCTCTTATTTTTTCCCCACTGGTTTGAAAGTTTTATACGTTCTACTTCTAGCATTTTAGTAACAATTTACTTTTTTGGGGGGATGGTGGTACATGGTCTAGGAAGCATTCTACCACTGAACCACCCGTGCACCCATCACATGCTCTGGCTTTTTAAAAACAAGTCCTATTTCTAGTAACTACGATATATAGTGGACAAGCCAGACTATGAAAAGAAGTTTTCCCCCAAATAAGTACAGGATTTTCACTGAAAATTAATATGCTATCATATTTTATCAATTCTATATGCATATTTCTTCACATTTTAACATTTCTGATATAGGGGTATCTTTCAATTGATTGCAAATTATGGTCTAAATGGCAGTATTTTTCTTTCCAGTGGGAGATAAAAAAAGATTTATCTCTCAAGGTCCACTGCACCTTAGATTTGATAAAATATTATATCATTTAACAGTATAATAATCCCTTTGTTAATTACACAAAAATACACAAATTTTCCAGATAGATTTTCTTCTGTTTAAGGAACAGTCAAAAACTTCAAAGAGTTTTTATTAAGGGAAAAAGACAAAGCAAACAATTTATGATTCACAGACATTTAATTAACTTTCTGTAACAACTGAGTTCAGTTTGTCTGAAGAAGTTTCTAATTACACTACATTCACTGGTTTAATCCTTATCTGGGTTAATAAACTTTATGCTTTCTTTTGCCAGAGACTGAAGAGGTTAAAAACTTATGTCACTGGTCAAAAGACACTAGGACAGAGAATTTGAATTGAGTAACACAAAAAGAATATCATTATTAGAAAAAATGAAGACACTGCCTTGTTGCTGATAAATTCTTAGCACATAATTAGCAAAGAAGACATTCACTACTACTCACTATATTGACCAGTTTACTACAAGGTACCTACCTTAGAACATTCCAAGAAAATTAGTTGTTTATAAGTCCTGAAACCCAGAGGAGCCAGCCTCTCCAAGAACAAAATGAAAAAATTAGAACAGGCATAGCTCAAATAACCCTAAAGATTGGGAGACGGATCAAAGGAGGAGGAGGAGTTATAACGAGAAGATAGGAGAAAATAGGTATGCCTAAGAATTACTTCTGGATGTGGCCTCTCTCTCTCTAGGACCAGGGATGAGACCGGTCCTAGCACCATGGGATCAACAATGCCATCCTGACCAAAAGTGGGGAAAGAAGTGTAACAAATAAGGTATCAGTGGCTGACAGAGTTCAAATAGAGTCATGAGACTACTCTGGAGGTCACTCCTATGCAAGCTGCAGTCAAACATTGCTACCTATCATAACTTGCCAAACCCTAACCAAAATCATTCCTGTCAATCCTAAAGAATACCTAGGGTGTTATATAAGAGTCTAGAAAGGTTCCATGCACTAGGGTGACTTTCCAGAAACCTACAACCTCCAGATGGGTCCTTGGACCAGATAAGTCCTGAAATGCAGAGGGGCCAGCTTCTCCAGAACATCAACTAGTTCCACTCCCCATCCTATATTATCAACAGTCCCAACACGAAAAAGTTAGAACGGGCATAGCCTAAATAAATACCCCTAAAGAGTGAAAGATCAAAGGTGATAGTGGAGTTATACAGAAAAGTTAGGGTTTAACAATGAGTATGAGTGCTTAATCATTATACTGATATTTCTTTTAGTTTCCAGTACGTTAGAGCAGCTAAGTAGTAAAAACCTAAAATTGTGGACTTGTAACCCATACCAAACTCTGAAATTTGGTCTACAACTAACTGTTGTGATGCACTTTGAAATTTATTGTTCTTTTCTATATGTTATTTTTCACAAAAAAAGAAAAAAGTGAAGGCAGGCCACAGTGGCTCAGTAGGCAGAGTTCTTGCCTGCCATGCTGGATACCTGGGTTCGATTCCCGGTGCCTGATCATGAAAAAAAAAAAAAGTCAATTGTGATGATAAAACAAAAACAAAAATAAAAAAAACTAAGGGGTTCCCACTTGAGAAAAGCCAAAGTCCTAAGAATGGCCCACTAAGCCCTATAAAATCTGCACCTGACATTATCTCTCCAACTAATATACTATTCCTTCTGGCCCACTGCAGTCTCACCAATATGGTCCTTTTTGTCCCTTGAACACACTGGCATACTCCTATCTCAGGAGTCTTTGCACTTCCTACTACCCCTGCCTGGAACACATCTATCTGCATGACTCATTCCTTCATTTCCTTCAAGTCGTTATCAAGTGTTGCCTTCTCTGTAAGCTTTTCCTGGACACTATACCTAAAACTGCAACTAAACCAACCTAAAATTGCAATTCAACCTCCTTTCTAAACAATCTCTTTATTTTCTCATAGCACTTATTCACCATCCAATATATTTTACTTATTTTTTTTTTTTTAACTGTTTTTTGTTTGTTTGTTTGGCATGGGCAGGCTCTGGTAATCAAACCCAGGTCTCCGGCATGGCAGGTGAGAACTCTGCCATTGAGCCACTGTTGCACCACCCTATTATTTTTTTGAATGTTTCTTCCTGAATAGAATGTCAGCTCCTTAAGGACACAGATTTTGTCTATTTTGCTTATTGCTATTTTGTAATTTATATTTGTCTATTTTGTATAGTCCCAATGGTGGCCCTCAACAAATATTTATTGAATGGTAGGGAACAAGGGTAGGTAAGAAAGAAAGATAGTAACCTTAACTGGGCTAAGAAACCGTTTTCAGATAATTGCAGTACAATCACTGAAAACCCTATGAGACAGACAAAAGTAAATTCCATTATAAACTCAAGAATTCAGGCCAAATTATACACCTATCCAACTCCTAGACCAGCATGATTCTGGAAGTCCAGCTTTGAAATCTGTTCTATAACAACTTGGTAAAGTGTACTTGGAAATTTATTGCTTTTTTGTATATATGTTATATTTCACAATAAAAAGCATTAAAAATACAGTTTATCTTTTGCCAGAAAGCAAATATATAGAGATGGATGTTTGCCTTTTTTTCGATTACTTATGTATGCCCTTGGCAATCAAATCAATGGTTGATTATATACAATTTCTAGAAATTGGCACTTGCAACTACAAATTTCTTCTCACTTACCACACCAGAAACAAAACATTACTACACAAGATCACACTTCATCTGTATTACTAATACATACCAATGTGTCTACCAATGTGTTTCCTGGATATCAAAGTTAATACTCTTTGTAAAACAAATGTATAACTTCACTCTTTAGGCAATCTACTAACAGGAATTTACTTAATAAACTTTTTTTCAAAGGACTTACATGCAAACAACTGTACTAGGTATTATGGAGGATATAAAGGGACCAAGAAACCCTGCCTTCAAGAAATGTATTTGTAGGAAGACAGTAACATTTATGTAATAAAATACAAACACCCCCACCCACATACCCAGATCTACCAACTTATAACATTTTGCCATATTTGTCATATAATTCTATCTGATCTATTTATTTTCTAAACACTTGAGTAGGTTGTAGGATGTACACATCATGTTCTTTGAACACTTCCTACTTCCATGTATTTTTCCTAAGAACAAGGATATTCACTTATATATCCACTTTAAGTAGTTATCAAGCTCAAAAAATTTAACAATGATAAATTTTAATGATTATACCTATAGTCTTTTTTTCCTTTCTGTTTTTGATTTGCGTATTCTTTTTTTGTATGCTGTATGGTGGGGATCACATTTCATTCTTTTTCCAAGTGACTACCCCATTATTGTAGCATTATTTGTTGATTTTTGGGGGGGGAGGGAAGTGCATGAGTTGGGTCTTCCACATGGCAGGTGAGAATTCTACCACCGAACTATCGTTGGCACCCCTTATATAACCTTATAGTTATAAGATTATAGCTCATAGCCTATAATTCAATTTTTTTCATGTCCCAGTAATATCCTTTTGGGCATTTTCTCCTCCATGGTTAGATCTAGCCTAGGATCATGTATTGCTTTAGTACAACCTTTTGTTGTACTGTTCTTTTTTAACCGTGGAACCATATAACATGAACTTTCCCATCTCAACCATTCCCAAGCATCCACTACAGTGGGATTAATCACGTGCACAATGTTGTGCTATGCTTGCCATCACGTGTTTCCAGAACTTTCCTATTATCCTCAACAGAAACCCTGCACCTCTTTCCTGTCCTTCCCCACCCCACCAATAATGTGTACTCTACTTTCTATCTCTATGAATTTGCATATTCTAGCTATTTAACATAAAAGAAATAATTTATCTGTTTCTTTTTGTCTGACTTACTTCACCCAACATGACATCTTTAGGTTCATCCATGTAGTAGCATATATCAGGACTTCATTCCTTTTTAGGGCTGAATAATATTCCATTGTATGTATATATTACATTTTGTTTATCTATTCATCTGTTGATGGACCTGTGATGAATAGGTCTTTTGGCTATTGTGAGTAATGCTGCTATGAAAACTGGTGCACAGTATTTGTTCAAATCCCTGCTTTCACTTCTTGTGTGTATAAATGTAGAAATGGGATTGCCAACTCAGATGGTAGCTCTATGCTTAATTATTCTAGGTACCACAACACTGTTTTCCACTACAGTTGCACCATTTTACATTCCCACCAACAATGAACAGGAGAACCTCGTTTTACACAAACGCAACACTAGTGAATTCAGATATATGACAGGCAATTTTTTTTTTTTAATTTGCATATGGGCAGGAGGAACCAGGGATCGAACTCCAGACCTCCAGCACGGCAGGTCGGAGCTCTGCCTGCTGAGCCACGGCAGCCGCCCATGACAGGCAATTTTTAAAAGGCAGCAAAAGAGAACTAAGATTAAAAAAAATTATTTCTACGATTAATTTTGTTTACTAATGTGACCAGAGTGTTTGCCTTATTTATAAAAAATGTTGGATAGGTATGTTTATATAAGAAATACTTTTAACGAGGTTCACTATTAAATGCAATTTTCAACTTACGTGAAGGTCTTGGAATATACTAGCCAGATAAAATGAGGTCGTACTGTACTAAGATTCCCATTTCTCCTCAACCTCACTAGCACGTGATAATTTCTGTGGGTTTTTTTTTTTAAATAGCCACTTTGGTGGGTGTGAGGTAGTATCTCACTGTGGTTCTCCTTGCTTTTTTGCCACATCTGGCTTGCAAAAATTCTCATGCTCAGGATCAATGTGACCATCAACTTCTTTTACTTTTACATTTGAAAGTAAAAGTGTGGCTAGAGAAAAGTCACACAATTGTTTGGACTGGTCCATACAAATTAATGGTCTCTGAACCATGTTAGGTTCTTAAAATACTCAACGGTCCGGAACTGGTGGTCTGCTCCACTCCCCTTTTTTAATCCCTTCAGCAACTTTCCCAAACTTGTAGCACCTCAACCTTCAACAACATTTCTAACCCCTCTCAACCCATATTCAAGAAATAAATGGCTAGAGGCCATTCTACCCTGAGACCCATCAACAACTTTCTACAAATTTAGCCTTACTGCCCCTTCCACCCGGTGCTTGATTTCCTATCTACTCTATGACCTGCTTAATCTACTGCTTTTCAAGTTTGGCTTTCATCCTGCAAAACCTTCATGTAACAACTACCTAATTTCCAAATCAATACCTTTCAGTCTTCTTGACCTCTCCTTGGTATTTTGCCTTGAAGGTCATTTTGACTACTCTCTCCTTAAAATTCTCTTCTCTCAACTTTTTGGAGTAATCTTCTCCTCTCTTTCCCCCTCCTATCTTTCTTAGCCTTGTCAGTTAGTCCTCTGCTTCCTCTTTATCCTTATGTCCATTTTCTCTGGGTGCTATCTAGCCTCGGTAATCTCAGCCACTCTTGATTATAGTTCCTAAATTGTATCAACAACTCAACTCTTTTGTTTTAAATTCCCAATCAGACTTTCAAGCCACTACCTCGACTAACCCACCTGTATTTAATCACTTATTAAACAACTGTTTGAATGGCTTCAATGTGCCAAGAACAGTCCTAGGTGCTAGGGATACAGCACTGAAGAGATACAAATCTCATCCTTACTACTCGCACATTCTAGTTGGTTGTGTGTTGTTATATACCTCTTAGACCTTTTAAATTCAACATATCTGAAATCAAATTCATTTTACCCTCTTAACCCTGATCTTTTCTCTCCTCTATTCCTTATTTTCTACTTCTCCCCTGCCTAGTCTATGTTCTTATTCATTCACTATGCTCTGCTAATTCTACGTCCTAACATTTATTTGCTGGGTTCCCTCCTTCATCTTCACTTCCACTCCCTTAGCTCCAGCTTCATCATTTTTCACCTGCACTGTCACAACAACCTTTAAGTGGTTTCTGCTTATTGAAAGGAAGCATCAATCCACCCTCCATGTCAGAGTAAACTTCCAGAACGCTATTTTCATTTGGGCATATGTCTTTCTGAGTTTAAGACCCCTCAGGGTTCCCACTGCCTGAAGTCTTCATCATTATGTGCTTTACAATTTATCTGTAGTACCCATATCTACCTTCGCAAGTCCAGCTCCCAGTAAGAACAGGTGCTCCAGGAAGAACCAAATTACCAAATTTGCTGACAAGCCCTCCCTTCTTCACTCCCTTTCCTGAGAGCCTAAAAATCTCCTGATCAAAGTTGAAGACTTAGTTGGTTTTTTTTGTTTTGTTTTGTTTTTTGGTGCATGGTCCAGGAATCAAACCCAGGTCTCCAGCATAGAAGGTGAGCATTATACCACTGACCCACCCATGCACCCCAAGACTTAGTTTTTATACATACAGTTCTATAATGGAAAACTTCAGCGGATTAAAATTCAACGGAAAATTTCTCAGCCCATCTCTCTCTAAGCCAAGTTAGCAGATGAACTCACTGTCCTCCCTGTTATGTGGGACATGACTCCCAGGGGTGTCAATCTCCCTGGCAACATGGGACAGAAATCCTGTGGTGAGTTGAGACCTGGCATCAAGGAATTGAGAAAGCCTTCTTGACCAAAAGGGGCAAAAGAGAAATGAGACAAAATAAAGTTTCAGTGACTGAGAGATTTCAAACAGAGTTGAGAGGTTATCCTAGAGGTTATTCTTACACATTATATAAATATCCCTTTGTAGGTTATGGGTATATTGGAGTGGCTGGAGGGAAGTACCTGAAACTGCAGAGCGGTGTTCCAGTAGCCTTGATTCTTGAAGATGACTGTACAACGACATTTTTACAATGTGACTGTGTGATTATGAAAACCTTGTGTCTGATGCTTTTATCCAGGGTATGAACAGATGAGTTAAAAAAAAAAAAAGGATAATAAATAAACAATAGGGGGGATAAGGCATAAGATAAACTGGGGAGACTGAAATACTAGTGGTCAATGAAAGGGAGGGGTAAGCGGTATGGGATGAATTTTATCTTTTTATTTCTTTTTCTGGAGTGATGCAATGTTCTAAAAATGATCACGGTGATGAATACACAACCACGTGATGATATTGTGAGCCACTGATTGTCAGCATATATGGACTGTATGTGTGTGAAGATTTGTCAATAAAAATATATATATAAAAAAATTCTCAGGCCAAGTCTGTGTAAATGAGAAAGTGTCTGAATCAGTGTTATTTTGCTTTTATTTTTAAAAATAAAGTTCAGAGCTTAGCTCATTTAGGTGGTAATGCTTAATGCATAATGCTTAAGAGCTGAGGCCCTAGACTAGACTACTTGTGTTTGACTCCAGCTCTTACTGGCTGTATGGCCTTAGACAAGTTACCTAATTTCTCTGAACTTAAGTTTTCCTTCCCAAAGTAGAAAAAATACTAGCAGCTATCTCATAAGGATCTGAGAATTGAGTTAACAAATGGAAAGTCCTTGGCATGCAGTATACACTATGTTAAGTGTGTAGCTATTATTATGTTTTCACAATTACTCCTTCCCCCATAGTTAAACACTCCCTCCTTTGTATTCCCATAGCAGTCTATAACAGGGTATTGTAACTGTCTCCCTCCTGAGGGTCTCAGGAAGTCTTGTTCATAGGCAACACAAAGTGCGTCACATTTTCATCTGAGATAACTATCAATAAATGTGTATTTTTTTTCAAGCTGAATGCTATATAGGTACAAAAGAAAATGCAAACATTTTGGCCAAGTCTTGAGAGAGAAGTCAAATTTTAAGCGAAAGAAAAGGTGAGAGGAAAAAAAACCGCTAAAATGTTGAAACAGCATGTATAAAGCAGACGAAAGGCAGATCATGGTGGCTGAGCAGGCAGAGTTCTCCCCTGCCATGCCCAAGTCCCAGGTTCAATTCCCAGTGCCTGCCCATGCAGAAAAAAAAAAAAAAAGTGGACAAAGTGCAGAAGTGCTTAGGCAATGACAAGTAGTGTAGGGTGTTCCAGGGGAACAAACTGAGAAATGAAGCAACCAGAAAGAGTATTACATGGCTGAATGCTAGTCTAAGGTGTGTCTGGACCTTATTCCAAAGGAAAAGGGTCTATGTTAGTCCTTCTGACTAGTGATGCTAAATGATTTAATCATTCTAGGTAACTAGAAATAATGTCAAGACTGGACTGGAAAGTAAAGACCGGAAATAAGAAACCAGTGATGGGTACTGCTATAACCCAGGCAAGAAGTAGGAGGCCCTTAATTGGAGCCATGCAAATTAAAATGAGGGAAATATAAAAGCAACATTTTGGAGGTGAAATGAACTGGCCCCAGTGGCTGTTGTGATGTAGGGATGAAGGATATGACTCAGAGATTTCTTGCCTGTGCAAATGGAAAATGATGCCATTACTGAAGAGAAGAAATACAGATAATACAGATAAGGATAGGAGTTCAGAAGATAATTCTCTAAAATAATTCTTGAAAACAAGAAACATTATTTAAAATTCAAATAAAATGCTAAGAAAGAATAATGACATCCATTGGTATGTACTGGTCTTGTTTGACAAGCACATCAGAGCAAAATGGTCCAGTTCCAAAGGCTTATTTATTTACTAAATAAGTTACAGTACTTCATTTTGGAAAGAAAAGAACAAAACAAAACCCTACTGTGTAGAGGTATGGCTGAAGAGATAAAAAAGTATCCAATAATTTTTAATACTGTATAATTTTAAAGCTTCCTTTTAAAATTTCTCACAAAACAGTACTTCCTTAAACTCTAAGTAAAACTAAATAAGATTCTGTTCTGACCCAAATATCATGATTAAAATTTAAGGCTGCATAAATTATTTAAAAATATTGACTCTAATTTTGTTTACTCGCCACTTTGCATAAAATGCTTGCATTATTATTTTTGAATCTGTGATGTCCCCTCTATACTCGCCACTTTGCATAAAATGCTTGCATTATTATTTTTGAATCTGTGATGTCCCCTCTGCAATTCAAATCAAATATGTACTTCATATTTTTTTTCTATCAAGACTCTTAAGAGGTGGAAGAAGATAATCTAAACTAAAAGTGCAATGTTTAAAAATTCTCATTATACAATCTAGTTATATCAGGACAAACACAATATAAGGAAATTTAAACAGGCCAGATATTTCTGTTCTTGAAATGGGGATGTCATAGGATAACATGGTGCAGTAGTAAGCAAACTTCAGGGCACAACAGAATCTACTTGGGGTTTCTTTAAGGAGAATATCTACCCTTCTCCCATCCCAAGAGATTCTGACTTGGTAGGTCCGGGCACCCGGGAATGTCTTGTTTGTTTTGGTTTTGTTTTAAAAACACCCCTAAGTAATTCTGCTGCAAATATTTCAAGCCCACATTTTGAGAAACAGAGTCACAGGCTCTGCAGTCAGAGAACTGTGGTTTAAAGTTCAGCTCTCCCACTCACTGGCTGTGTGACCTAAGATTACTTACGCAGCTTCTCTGAGGTTCAGATTTTTCATGTAAAAGGCAGGTACTAAAAGCTTTATAGGGATGATGAGAGAGGATAAAATGAAACAGTGTTTGTACAATGCTTAGCACAATGCCTAGCTATAATTATTATTATTATGATTCATCCAGTTCTACAGGACAAAGTAAGGAAGAACTGGACATGTGTACACATTCATTATGACATTCCCAAAGCTTTCTAACTCATGGCAATGCTTTTTCCATTTTCATATTAAAATTTCCTCTACAGTATCCTACAAGAACTTCCTGGTCAGGCATGCTCTTTGTCTCCCTCTTCCTTTAATTTTGCAATACATGTAAAAAGTTTCTGACACATTATTTAAGTGCTTCCAGTTAGTTCTATAAGCAGAACTTATCAAAGGCATAAAAACACGAACAGAAATATTCATCAGAAAATCCTTGCTTTACTTTTCATATTATCAATATACTCAAAAAATTACTTTTACTGCACATTAGTCAGATTTTATAATAAAGCAAATCCTGTTCGCTTTTCCTGGTAGACCACAAAAAGACACAAAGCTGTTATCTAAATAAAGAAGTTCAGTTTAAAAAAAAAATCAGAGTGTTAATTGTACTATAAGCAATTCCTCTTATTTCATTAAATAACTTTGCTGGTTTTCCAATTTTAAAGCTTAAAATACAATTCATAAATGGTCGCCTAGCTCCATGGTCTTATTCCAGAAGATACATACACACATTTTCGGACACTCACACATACATGTTGTTTTAAAATTCATTACAAACTAAAATTTTTAGGAACTAAAAATTCTAAATGGTGATTTTCGGGAAGCAGGGAAATTTAAAGAAATTAATTTAACATGCATAAAACAAAAGTATGCAGACATCCTCTACATCTTTCTTACCTGAAAGCTTTATAAAGGTCATAAATCTCATTAAAAACAATAATATCCTACATTAGTATTTTATCTCTTAACAAAAATCCACAGAAGCTTTCTCATTACCTAAAAGGGTAAGTGAACGCAAAATGGGAAACTAAAGTGTAGGCTGTTAAAATGTGAAGGAAGCATGGAGCCTTGCTGAGCGGCAATGATCATATATCAACATTTTTCAAGTGTTCACTTGTACCAGGCTCTATACAGATTACTCCTCAGCCAACACAAATGGGGGGGGGGGGGAGAGGGGAGGGAGAAATTGGAGCCCTGAAGGTCCTTTCTGAAGTGTAAGGCAACTCCCCTCAAAACCAAGGAACCTTTCAAATGCTCTATTTTTCGGATATTGGAGAAAGTACAAAACACCATGGAATACCAGCGTTTTGCAAAACCTCTTAGGATACTGCAGAAGAGTTAAGATTCGCCGACTGTAGACATCCTTGCAATAGGGTAATTTAGAATTAGCCTGCACTGTACCCGTTTTTGGAGGGACAGAGGGTGAGGAGTGGGCTCGAGAGGTCCATAGGAGGAAAAAATTAAGGGCGCAGCCAGGAATACCTGATAACGGGTTTTCAGGCCCCCCAAAGTGGCGGGGATGGGGGCGTAGGAACTCTGGCCCCATCTTCACTTTCCAACTGCACCCCGACTGGGTCGGGGAAAAGGTCCGCCGGGACCGCCGAGGACGCGGAAGCGGCCGCTGGTCCCCGCGAAAGCGAACGAAGCGGACCCGAGGGAGGAAGGGCGGCAGGAGGGCGGGGCGCGGCTGCGGCGAGGAAATCGAAAGGAGAACGGCAGAGGGAATTTGCCTCGCGGCCTGGGATCCCTACCCTTACCACACCCGACGCCGAGGCGGGGAGAAAGGGTCCCGCAAATGAAAAGAAGACACAACTTACTCCGCGGTCCTCCTCGGAGAGGAAGTCGGGGCCGTCGTCCAGGCCTTCCTGCGGGTCAGCGGGGCCCGGCGCGCCGAAAGAGAGGGTGGGGTGGGGGAAACACAAAGGGAGACATTAGTGCCAAGCGGGCGCTACCCCCGCGCCCACCCCGTGCCCGCCGCCCCCACCGCGCGCCCGGGGCTCGGCGCCGCGGAGAACACGCACCATCATGGCTGCTCTGAGGCGAGGGCCAGCGCAGGCGCGCACCTCACCGCCGGCCGGAGGGAGCGGGCAGCAGCGGGAGGAGGCGGGGCAGGGTGGGCGGGGCCTCAGGGCAGCCCCGCCCCGCCTCGGCGCTCGGGGCCGGGGGTCCGCTTGCAAAGAAGGCAGTGGACTATGAGGCCCTCGCCCGAGTTGGAAACACCCAAGCTCAGGGAGAACGCAAAGGCCCAGAACCACGTGACTCGGAGCCGGCTCTGACCCTGGGCCAGCCTCGGGAACTGTCCAATTTCCTTTGCCCTGAGGATTTTGAGCGAGAGCCCTGAACGAGAAACCAAACAGGCATTCTTCAGAAACCACAATAAATCATCTTGTGTTTGTATTTGCCACGCGACAATTAATCACAATTAATAGCGTTTTTGCCCATGGAAGTTACGGGAACCAAGGGCCCTCACACAGTCAGCAGTCAGGGGCTGTAATCAAGCTTTTAACTGCTGATGAAGTAATAACTGCTTCAGCTTTGGGGCGCTAATAGGTTTGGGCACTATAAAAGTGAGCTGTTCGCATTACATGAATATTCGTTTCATTTATAGGAATAAATCTCCCTTCTAACTGTCCAGCAAGATGGTTTCACACAGGTATACACTTCAAACCAGAGAAAATTATTCCCTAATCCTTTTCCCTTTCCCCTACCCCCTCCCACCACCTTCTATACACACACTCATCAAGCAATTCTGATGCTTCCATTCGTTAATGCCTTCCACATCTCTAGATGTTCAGGGCAGAAAACACAAGGTCCTATTCAAATCCTTCCTCTCCCTTACTCCTTACAACCTATCATTCAGTAATCAAATCATACATACTGCTTCTATAATTGATTGTCTGCCTTACCTCTTGAATTGGTTCCATCTTTTCTGCTTCCACAGCAATTAACCACAGCACCTCTTTTCTGGACCTTTACAGTACCCTGCTAACTGGTTTTCTTATTTTCCGTACCTGTCTTCTCCATTTTACACACTGCTGGCAGTTTTCCTCCTAAAACTTATGCTACTTCTCTGTTCAGTAACCTTTACAAGCCTCCATCACATAAAGGTGCAACTCTGCAGCTTATGATTTCAGACCCTCTATATTTGAATCTCTACCCACTTTGCCAGGCCTGCATCCTATTTTATTGAATTGAAGCTCTCAAGACAATATTGTGAAACATTGATATTTTCATGAGGACTTCTTGTAGCTTTCTTTCTTTTTTTTTGCATGGGCAGGCACTGGGCATGCCAGGCAAGAACTCTGCCTGCTAAGCCACTGTGGCCTGTCCTTAGCTTTCATTTTGTATGAAAGAAGAACTGAGGCAGAGAGAGGTTAAGGCACTACCCTGACAGGGGTTATTCTCCAGTGTGTGGAAGAGACAGTGTTTTTTGTTTTTTATTTCTTGTGTAATAACTATTAGAGTAGTGTTATCACAGTGCGGTGTGATGAAGTGTCAGGAGGAATGTTCCAGTAATTTGTTGCTAGTAGAAAGTGCCAATATTTCCTAAAGAATTTTTTCAGTTGAGGGTAAGCCCTTTAAAGCTCCACTTATCAGTGGAGAGAGAGAAGTATAGTTATAGTTAATGAGTAGGATTTATGCTTGAGTGATAGGAAGGTCAGGTGTATCCTTGTGGACAAAGGTTGAGAGGTGCTGCAAAAAGCCTGCTTCAAATGTCTCTTATTATTAACCAAGGGTTTTAAATTTCAACATTTAACCCAAGTCCAGAAACACTGTGGAGATATAGTGAAATTCTCAAACACCAAAATTTTTAAATCACTAGTTTTACGAAAAAAGACAAGATTTAAAATATGAGTGCCACCTAAAATTATCAACAAACACATATAATAATTACTGCAGCGACAACCAATAGCTGAAAACTTACATGAGTAGAGAACCCAACCTTGAAGAAATAAAGTTGTTCATTAATACCTGAGCCTTCCTTTTTGAGAAAGGTCTTAAGCTGCCCTAATTTCTCAGCTCCTAAAACAAATATCCTGCAATGGGTTGGCTTAAACAAGGGGGACTTATTGGCTCATGATTTTGAGCCTCGAAGAAGTCCAAAATTGAGGCATCAGCAAGGCAACCCTTTTTCCCTGAAGATCATAGCATTCTGGGGCTGACTGCAGGTGATCTTCAGGGTTCCCTGGCTTTTCTGTCATGTGGCGATGTCCTCTCCATTCTCTTCTGAGTTCTATTGACTTTCAGCTTCTGGCTGCTCCCCATGGCTTCTCTGTGTTCAATTTCTTTTGTTTATAAGGACTTCTGCCATATTGGATTAAGGCCCTCATTCAGTTTGGGGATACCTTAACTAATAACATCTTCATAGGTCCTGTTTACAAATGGGTTCACACCCACAGGACCAGGCATTGGGATCTAAACATGCCTTTTGTGGGGGGCATGATTCAATCCCAAACAGGGTTCAACAGCAGATTGGAGCTGGCAGGAGAAAGAATCAGAGAACTTGAAGATAAGACCATTGAAATCGTTCAGTCTGAGGAACAGAAAGAAAAAAGAATGAAGAAAAATGAACAGAACCTGAGGAACCTATGGGACACCATCAAGCATGCCAGTATATGCATTGCAGGAGTCCCAGAAGGAAAAGAAAGACAGAAAGGGGCTGACAGAACATTCAAGGAAATAATGGCTGAGAACTTCCAAAATTTAACCAAAGATATCCAAGATGATCAAATAGTCCAAACAGGATAAACCAAAATAGCCATACCCTGCAAATTATTGTAATCAGACTGTTGATTAATAAAGATAAAGATGGAATTCTGATATCTGTAAGAGAGAAGCAACATGCTACATATAAGGGAGTCTCAATAAGATTAAGTGCCAGTTCTTCATTTGAAACCATGGAGGCAAGAAGGCAGTGCAATGATATATTTAAAGTGCTAAAACAAACAAACAAAATTTGTACCTAAGAATTCTACATCAGGCAAAACTTTTTCAAAAATGAGGGAGAGATTAAGACATTCCTAGATAAAGAAAAGCTGTGGGAGTTTGTCACCACCAAACTGGCCCTATAACAAATGCAAAAGAGAGTTTTGCAGGTTGAAAAGAAAGAACAATGAACAATAGATAAATCATGAAGGAATAAAGGTCTCTAGTAAGCATAATGGCATGCTTAATGTTCTAGTTTGCTAGCTGCCGGAATGCAACACACCAGAGACAGATTGGCTTTTAATAAAAGGAGATTTATTTTGTTGGTTCTTCAGAGGAAAGGCAGCTAACTTTCCACTGAGGTTCTTTCTTACGTGGAAGGCACAGGATGGTCTCTGCTGGTCTTCTCTCCAGGCCCCTGGGTTCCAACAACTTTCCCCAGGGTGACTTCTTTCTCCATCTCCAAAGGCCTGGGCTGAGCTGCAAGTGCTGAGATGAGGAATGCCAAGCTGCTTAGGCTGTACTACGTTGCGTTCTCTCATTTAAGCACCAGCCAATTAAGTCAAACGTCACTCATTGCAGCAGACACGCCTCCTAGCCGACTGCAGATGTAATTAGCAACAAATGAGGTTCACGGACCATTGGCTTATGTCTGCCACAACAAAACTAGGTATGCTCACCTGGCCAAGTTGACAACTGAATCTAACTAACACATCTCCACCCCTTGTCAACTTGGCAACTTCAAGCATCACCTTACACAGATGTAAAGAATTCTCTTGCTGTGGACCTGTGAATCTCAAAACAAGTCCGGTGGCAATAAGCAAAGGAGGATATTCACAGGATACAGAGTTTCATTTCCATAGGGAGAAATTGGAAGAAACACAGAGTAAAACCTGCAGGGCAAGCGCCGTGGGATTTCAAAATCTGAAAGTTATTCATCCTTCGGCTTTAGAAAGTGGTAGTCCCACCCCTTCCAAGGGACCATGCAGTGGCCTGCCTCTTTCCAAATCAACCTCAGGGAATATCGAGGAGACCATCTCTGGGCTCCACTCTCTCCAGGCATCAGGGCCACCCCTGGGCTCTCTGCCATTTCTGGGGCACACGCTCAACCCCTCCACATGGTGGCAGCCAGGCTCTCCCAGTCCCCCAAGGAGCGTGCTACGCCTTTTCCAAGGCCCGAGGCTGCACAACTCTTCCACTGCAACAAGAGGGGAGACTCATCCTCGCCCTTCAGGGTAAACTCACCCTCTCCATGCATACAGGTGGGTCCACTCTCCTGGCCGAGGTTTCTTGGCTTCAGACCCGAACTTCCATGGTTCTCACTCTGCAAACTCCAATCTCTCCCTTTTGTGTCCTCCTTTGTCAAGATTGGCAGTGGTTCCATTTACACCAACAGTCTCTTCATGCACTCCAGGACTTCTCCATCATTCT
>PVIY010037352.1:0-24718 GCA_004026745.1 Myrmecophaga tridactyla
TGAAACAGGAAGCCAGGAAAGAAAGCTAGCAGATGATGCTGTGCTCACCATGTGCCCTTTCAGCCAAGAGAGAAACTGTGACTGTGTTTGCCATGTGCCTTCTCACTTGAGAGAGAAACCCTGAACTTCATCGGCCTTCTTGAACCAATGTGTCTTTCCCTGGATGCCTTTGATTGGACATTTCTATAGGCTTGTTGTAATTGGGACATTTTCTTGGTCTTAGAACTGTAAACTAGCAAATTATTAAGTTCCCTTTTTAAAAGCCATTCTGTTTCTGGTATATTGCATTCTGGCAGCAAAAAAAAAAAAAATCAAACTGTGAACATTGTGAATAGGCAGCAATGATTTCAAGTTATTGTAGATTACCAGAAATTCTGTACACATAAAGTTCAGCTTAAATCCAACCAAAAAGAACTCTTAATAAATGCATATTTGGAAAGACAATATTTAAAGTGCCTTTTAGATTCTAAGCCATTAAAACTGTTAACTGCAGAAGAGTTGGGTCAATCTTGGCACAATTACTATGTTCATCAAATATCAGAGGATACCTTTAAACAAATATAGGATTATATATGTCTGCATAAAATCTTTCAGTTTTCTGTCTTTGAACTTTTCTGGCTTCTTATTATGACTTGAAGGGTTTGTCAACACCTGTCCGTTTTAGCTCTGTATTCTTGCTTAATATTTTATCCCTAACCACCTAGTTGATGTTTCTTAGTGAGTTCATCAAGCTCTTTCAGCTTCTAGCCGTTCAATATCATGTTCTATTTCAGTCTCTCCTCCTTTTACATTTGTTAATACCTATGCATCCAATAAGTTTCCTTTAAAATCTGTTTCTCAGGAAGTACTTCCTTAACCACATCTTCCTTCCTCCACAACCAGACTAAATTAAGCTCTGTCCTTACACTCTCTTGTTATGTATCTGTCTTGTAACTCTCTTCTTCCTCTTTCAGATTGGCCATCAAACTTGTCACAATATATGCACTTCAATGAGGAAAGGACTTTTTTAGTGGTGGTAGTAGGGAGTGTCCAAAGGTTTGTTTATTTGAACAATGTTTAGTCATCACGATGTTTGATACTGACAGGCAAGTAGGGGAGACACAATTCTTGCAGTCATTTTTGATTCTGGAACATTGAGGCATTGGAGGGCTACTGGCAGGTTCAAAGCCAGCAGAAAAGTGAGCTCTAAAGTTGTCTGAGGTGATGTCACCCATAACAGCAAGTCCAAGAGCTTGCCCTACACAGCCATGCACAGAAAATTGTCACCCAGCCTGTGTGAGGGGACATGGGTAGCACCTCCCACCCCACCTGGTGTAAACCCTTCTAGTCCTCTGGAGGACCTAGCACCCCATGGACATGATGGTGGTCCCTGTGCAGGCTCACCCATATCTGCGTCTTTTATGCCCACAGGACTCCAGGACAAAATGCCCAGTCAGAGCCAAAACAGCTTTTCCCTTGGGCAGACAGTGCACATGAGCCCCAGGGGCTCAGGTTGAAGCAGAAACACTGTCTGCATCTTTGCCCATCTTAGGTACAGTAAAGGGCCCTGCTTAGGCTAGGACAGTGTCCATGGTCAGTGTGACAGCCTTAACAGTTGACCTTCACTGTTTTGATATCACTCACTAGGTTCTGGACCAGGCAAATGCTTATGATCTGGAGGAGACTGATGCCCATGAAGACTCAGGCTATGATGATTATAGTATCCTGCAAGCACATCTCAAACTGGCCCACACAGCATTCAGTATAGATGGAAACCTGATGCTCCAGCTCCAGTCTGAGTTAGACATGATAGCCATGCTGGTTGTTAAGGACATACTCCTCAGGGTCCCGGGCATTTGAGTCACTGCAGTTGAAATAGACGCTCTGTTTCCAGTCATTGGTCTCTCAGGCTCTGCTGCAAGATCAGTATTCCTGAGCATAGTCAGTGAGGTTCTAGAGGCCAATATCACCCCAGTAGGTCTTGATTATTGTTGATGAAGAGGTTGAGCTGGTCTCCTACCCAGCCCTTGAAAATGAAGGTCAAGATCCTTGTTACCAACTCCATTAAGAAGATGAAACCAAACACACAGGGAAAAATTTGAGCAAGATGTTCTCCTGGAAGGCCCAGAAGACATGACCCCTCCAACTACCATAAGATCCACTCTCAGATCAGTTAGTACTGAGGTGTTGGAGAAAACACTCTTCTCCACCCAGGCCAATATGCCAATGGCCAGGACCAGGGCTTCCAGCACCCAGTGGACAATGTTGAAGTCAAACAGTAAGCATTTCCAAAGTAGCCTACCTCAGGTTTCTGTCAGTGCTGGTGCTTGTCAAGCTAAGGCCAGGACCTGCTCTGACCACCCTAAGCTATAGCTGCCAGAAACCTAGCCATATGGCTCAGAAGAAGACTTTTTTACTGTACTTGTTACTAAAAATATAATACCTTACAGGTTCTTGGCATACTATAGATACTCAATAAATATTTGTCAGATTAGTGAAAACCATAGCTCTAGGAAGAGGGTTTCTTCTGATACCGTTAGGTAAATGTGAAAATCTTCACATATCTTCTAATAAAAGTGAGAGTAGAGCACATGAAAACATCAATTCTGCCACAGTGATACTAACAATATATTTTGAATCTACTCTCACAATAGCTCATTTAGAAAATTCAAATGATTCTTAATATTTTATTAAATAAATAATACCAATATCAATATATACATTTTATATTTATCTAAATTATTTAAAAAATTTATCAAGATCAGAAAGGTTATTTTATAGGCCTCTTCCTTTATTAATTTTTTTGTCAATATTATTTCATCTATGCTATACTACTGACCGTATTAACATGTTTCAAGGTAGACATTTGGATATGGGAAAAAATTACCAATAAAACTTCAGACATACTTGTAATTCTGATAGTCTGCAAGCATATAGTACTGCATTTAACTGTTAAATATTAATTTTACAAAACAACCATTAGAGCAATTTTTAATATTGTCCATACTTTGTAATTCTCTAAGATTCATTCAAATTATTCTTTTAGTTTGGGATCAATATTTGTTTGGGTATTAAACTTCATTCTTTTTCCTTCAAATAAAACTTTATATGGGTTAAAATATTCATTTACATTTTTATTGAAGTGTGCTAGCTGAGACTTCAACCCAGAAAATAAATTAAATCTTGGAGTATTATATTCTACAAATTTTACCTAGCTCACTTTAGGAAAATAAAGCTACTCCCAAATACCCAAAAAAAGAACATGCGAAGGAAAAAGTGTCCTTTTTTTTTGGAGAAAAAATAATCAAAAGAATATGCCATCATCTTTGACTTATAGATTCATATAAATTGCAGAAGAAAATCTAAAAACTAAATTTCAAGAATGCTTGAAATGTTTAAGATGACTTTCGATATCAAAAGGAACATTTACTAAATGCCATTGTTTTATAGCATCTCTATAATTTATATAGATCAATAACTTCAAAATTTTGATAACTTAATCATTCAACATTCTGTCCACTGTAATCAGTGGGAGGTGGGGAGGGATGGAGAAGTGGGGTTCTTATCAAACAATGTATACTATTTTCAAAATCCATGATAAGCATTTAGAGTTTGTTTTGCACACAACAGTAACACAGAAATGGAGACTATAGGAGAACAATAAAGAAATCCTAAATTTTCTTCATCCCTTTAGTATGTGGGAAAGAAAAGAAATAGTACAATTGTGTATTGAAGAAAATGCAACACACATAGAATAATCTTATACCAGGATGGAAGATTTTCTGACCATTTGAATATTTCCCTAAAGTTTCTAAAAACCTCTTTAAATTTTGAAATTCTATTAACACTAAAGCACTACAAAATATTTTATGCAGTTAAAGAGGCTTTTCATCAAATTGAGTGACAAAAGTCCAGTCTAACATTTTCCATATATATATAAAGTTATTTCACTCATTTTCCAAATTTCTTTTAGCTATTGATTTTGTTGAAAAAGTGAGGAATATACATTATAAGCAGTGAGCTTCAAAAGAAAGAATAAAAACAAATTTCCATATTAAGTAAACTATCAGAGCAAGCTAATATAAAACAAACAAAATTGCCTTTCTGACATAATCCTTTCTTTTCATTAACTGAATAGTCATAATAAGCCTACACACTAAAACCCGACAATGCCAACCTTCAACACAAACGATATCAAACTCAGGAGATCTGTGCATTTTTCTTTCTTTTTTTTATCTCCTCCTCATGAGAGAGCCATAAAAATAACCCCTCTACTTTCTACAAAGTTTAACATAAATATTATACAGCAGAGTATATTATTCCATCCTTACTGGAAATGAAATCCATGCTTCCTCTACAACATACTTAAGTATGCTGGTTTATGATAAGCATGTTCTCTAAACAGAAAATAAATCATTTCTAATGGGTGTTGTCCTCATGTTTATTTCAGATGGCAAAATGCTGCAAAAACCTCATGTGCAATAATGCAATGTGGTCACAAAGTTGAAATTTAGGAAAACTTCCCTTTGCTGGACAACAGATTAATGTGCATTACTGTAGGTTTCTCTCTAGTGAATTCCATATTAAGAGATACATGGGGTCAGTATGATGTGTTAATGAACTTTCACATTAAGTGGTCAGAGTTCAAATTATTTGCATGCTATAGATAATATGTATAAAATAAGTAGGCAGTTATCCTATAAATTACCTCAATCCTCATTCAACTTCAGGAAGGTTTAGTTTTTCAGATTAAGGCGTTATCCACATTAAACGTACAATTGAATGTTACCAATTTAAATTTTTTAGCCATATTCAAGTATTTGAGAACTTATACTGATGATACCAGGAAAAATTAAACTCGAAAATAAAAAGCCTGCTTTGAAAGGTATTCTTATTTGCATAAAAACTGTTCTGGAAAATAATAGATAAGATCCATATTAATGCCTGGATATAAAATAAGTAGTTTTTCTTTAAAAGTCCCTTATTTTTAATTTGGAGACAAATGCTTAGGGAAATATTTGATAACTTAACTAAAGTGATTCAAAAATATTTTCCTCATTTGCTGACCATAATATTAGATAAGATTTTTCACTAATAAGTAAAACTGTATCTACATAAAGATTCTTGAAATTAGCAGAATAATTTCAGTTTAATGTCATTAACACTCTTTTCAAGAGATGTTCAGTCTATATTTTTAATATAAAATAATACATTCAAATTGGATAAAATGACAAAGAGAAGTAGATTATTTTCTTTAAATAATCACAGCATGAAAGTTATTTAAGGTGGAATTAAAGAGTTTGATGGTATTCAAAGATTTTTTATAAAAATTATTTTATAAAAATCAGTTTACTAAATTCTATCTACAATATGCTTTCCATATTAGCAGTTAACAGTCTATTGCACTTTACGGGAAAAACATGGATTATAAATTATATAATTAAAAAGAAAAGAAAATATTCACTCCGGTGGAGTAGCTAATGATTAATTTCCTTTTTCTACCTTAGTTTTCATACTTAAAATTAACCGCTGAATTTCTATTATGCACATAATACTGTGAGAAAGATTTGAAAAAAATGTCAAAAAAGACTTGACACATCTAAGTAATGCACTATCAATTTGAGACATAAAAAATAAAAAATAATAAAATATAATAGAATCAAGATAATCTGTGCTAAAGGTCAAGTCAATGATGGTAATAAGTGCTAGTTGTTTTCAAAAAGAGAAGGAATTCATTCTAAGATTGAATGACTAAGTGATTGTTAGAAGAGATGATACAGATTTGGCCATTAAGAATTTGTATGAAAGATAACATAAGAAAAGTAAGAAGTCTTGAGCTTGGTGAGCATTGAAACAGCTTGATAGAATTTTTTTTCCCCTTTTGGAATTTGGATTAAATGAAAAATGAATAATTACATGGCATTTATGGTAGGCTGAATAAAGGCATCAAAAGACACGTTATCTTATGTAAGATATTATTTTACATGACAAAAGCAACATTGCAGGAATGATTAAGTTCAGGATCTTGAGATGGGCCCCAGCCCAATGTAATCACAACAGTCCTTAGAGGTGAGACTACACTATGCTGTTGGCTTCGAAGATAGATAAAGGAACCACAAGCTAAGTAACAAAGGTGGCTTCTAGGAAACGGTAGAGACAAGAAACCAGATTTTACCCTAAAGCCTTTCAGAAGAAACCAATCTTGCTGATACCTTGACTTTACCCCATAAATACCAATTTGGACTTCTGAACTCAAGAAGAGTAAAACAATAAATCTGTTAAGACACTAATTTTTGATGATTTGATACAGTAGCTATTGGAAACTAATATGAGCACCATTCATTCTTACCAAGCCATAACTCCCAAATGTTTTGGCCATGAATGTGGAGTGAAAATTGAAACTTTGAGAAAGAAAGTAAATGAAGTGACCCACCCTGATGAATATGACAAAATGAGGAGCTTGAGGGTTCCATTCCATCATGGAAGCATTGAACAATCAGCAAGGACTGGTTGAAACTTTCTCAAAGCTCCAGACAACAGTTAAGAGATTGCAGTAACAGAGTGAGCACTGAATAAAGGAAAAGGCAGCTTAAAATAGTAAGATCCCCTCATACCCTGTGTATTAGTTAGGGTTCTCTATAGAAACAGAATCAACAGAAAATATTCATAAATATAAAATTTATAAAAGTGTCTCACGTAACCACAGGAATGTAGGGCCCAAAATCTGCAGGGCAGGCTGTGAAGCTGACGATTCCAATGGAGGGTCTGAATGAACTCCACAGGAGAGGCTCGCCGGCCAAAGCAGGAAAGAGAACCTGTCTCTTCTGAATCCTCCTTAAAAGCTTCCAGTGATTAGATTAAGCATCACTCATTAAAGAAGACACTTCCCTTGGATGATTACAAATGGAATCAGCTGTGGATGTAGCCAACATGATCATGACTTAATTCTATGAAATGTCCTCATTGCAAAAGACAGGCCAGCACTTGCCCAACCAGACAAACAGGTACCACCACTTGGCCAAGTTGACCCATGACCCTGACACCCTGGTTGCCCCCTCTCCCATCCCTTTACCAGCCTGTCATCAAGCTGACCTGCACTCTCATTGTGGGAATTTCTGGTTCTAGAAAGAGGAGAATAATGCCCATGCACATAATGGGAGCATATATGCCTGACTCAGTATATCTGGTGGTGGTCTGAGGAACTGTCCAAACTAAAGGAAATCAGGAAAATCAAAGGTGGACAAAAGGCAATATTAATTTATGAAAATGATTAAATGGAAACAAAGAGCTGAAGACCACAGTAATGGAAATTAAAAATTTCCTAGAGGGTTCAACAGCAGATTGGATATGGCAAAAGAATTAGTGAACTTGAGGGTAAAACTATTTGAAATCATACAGTTTGCAGAGCAGAAAGAAGAAAAATGAACAGAATCTTAGGACCCTGCAGAACACCATCAAATATAGGCATAGTAGGAGTTCCAGAAGGAGAAAAAAGAATGAAAGGGCAGAGGGAGTATTCAAATAAATAACTAAAAGCCTCCCAAATTAGTGAGAGGCATGAACATACACAGTCAAGATGCTCAAAGAATTCCTAACAGGAGAAACCCAAATAGATTTATCACATGACATATTATAATCAAACTTTCTAATGTTAAAGATAAAGAGAAAAGTCTGAAAGGCACAAGAGAGAAGCAGTGTCACATACAAAGAAACTCCAATGGAATTAAATACCAATTTCTCAACAGAATCCATGGAGGCAAGAAGGCAGTGTGATAACATTTTTTAAATGTTGAAAGCAAAATGTCACACAAGAATTCCATAACTGGTAAAACTGCCTTTCAAAAAATGAGGGAGAGATTATGATGTCACCAGTTAATCAAAAGCTTAGGGAGCTTGTCACCACTAGACCACAGCCCTACAAGAAAAGCTAAGGGGAGTCCTGCAGGTTGACATGAAAGAACAATAGACAATAGATTAAAGCATCAGGAAGAAATAAAGAACTCTGGTAAAAGTAACAACATAGGTAAATATAAATGTCAACGCTATTATATTTTTGGTTTTTAACACCACTTTTTACTTTCTACAGGACCTATAAGATAAATGTATAAAATATAATGATATATCAGTGGCATTGGAGTCATAATATATAAACCTGCAATTTGTGACAAGAAATACATAAATTTCTTTCGGGGGGGCAGAGGGATATAGAAAAATAATTTGTGTTTAATATTGAAGTTAAATTGGTGTCAAAGCAAACAAGATTGTTATAGATTAGGAGGTTAAATTTAAGCCCACAGTAACTAAATGAAAATAATTTAGAATATGTAGGCTCAAAGAGACAGAAATTAGAGTACAGTTTACTTGGGGAGGAAGGCAGGGGGAGTGGGAGTTAATGCATAAGAGGTACAGGGTTTGTGTTGGGGAAATGGGAAAGTTTTAGAAATGGAAGGTGGTGAGGGTTCTGCACTATAGTAAATGATTAAACCCACTAAATGTGTACTTTGGGAATGATTGTGATGGGGAAGTTTATGTTATATATATAGTCCTAGAATTTATGTTTTAAAAAAAGGCACCTAAGGAGAAAATGAAAATAAATGCCTTATATAACAATCTAATAAGGGAGGAGAAAAGACATATAAAAAATATTAATGTTAGATTGCTTGAACTTGATAATAGCATACAAAGTGATTACATAACTGATTATCCTTCTTTTTAGAAATATACATGGCAGTATTAAATTTTCAAGGGGTTTAATGTAAGCAACCTATACTTGAGTATTCAGAATATGGATTTATAAATAGTTGGACAGACAGATGAATAAATGATTGATAGATTGATTAATAGATAGATAAGTAGAATGATATGGCAAATGTGAGAAATTGTTAAAATTGGTGAATCTGGGTATCTGGGGGGATAAGGGTATGTTTAAGTTCCCTGTATGGGATTTGTTTTATTTTTGTAACTGCCTTGTAATTTTGTAAGTATACCAAACTAAAAATTAAAAAATAGCAAATGTTCAAAAGTGACAAAGGCTGATGAGAAAGACTGATAATGCAGAAGACTCCAAAAATAATTAATTATACAGTGGTAATGGATTAAAATCTCTCATTTAAAATATTTTTGCTCTGCTTAATTTTCTATTTGACTTTTCTTATTTTTTTATTTTTATTTTTTTGCATGGGCAGTCACCAGGAACTGAACCAAGGTCTCTGGCATGGCAGGCGAGTATTCTGTCCCTGAGCCACGTTGCCCCGCCCTGACTTCTCTTCTTACACACACACACACACACACACACACACACACATTCCCACTTTATTATTGTATACCTTAATTTATGTGCTCGTCCATTATATTACCTTTTTTATTAACATTTGTTTTTGTTTTGCATATGAAGACATTGAATTAATGTTGGTTCTATATATGTAAGACTCATATATATTCCAAAGACTATACAATCTTGTTTGTGAACTATACTGTAATAAAAGCCAGAAGGCATGGATCAAATAAATGAATAGACCAAATATTGAGATTATAATTAATCTGGCCAACTTTTCATATACCTTCATAGATTTAAAAGGAAATGAGTTATTTACATAGAAAATGTAAAATGTCCAGAGATTTGTTGAAGACAAAAATTTCCCATTTGAAAACAGGAAAATGACTTTGGATTTTGAAAACAGAATAAAAATGTCTTTCCCAATGTAAGAACATATATACTTTTCGTATATAAACATGCCACACAAATCCTAAAATTTCCCTTCTGTAAAGCAAATCACTTTCATACAATTCATCATTAATGTATCTCTATATCTGTATCAGGAGAATATTCTGATATACTAATCTGCGTGGTTTTACTCATGATTCCTTCCTATTCAGAAGACCCTTGAATGGTTGATAGACTGAACCTAAGATTTATTATTAAAAAGAGGTAAGTTCTAGGCTTTCAATTTCCAAATAAGTGTTTCAAAACTCATTTTAAAGGCAATTGTCTTCAAAACCAGGTCCTAAATATCAAAGCCAGGTTTTGTGAGAGAGAAATGAGGCTTTAAATGCAAAAGTTTGGGAGTCTCAAAATACTCCATCCTAAATGTTATACCATAAAAAGGCAAAAATTTTGAATAAATTTTTAGCTTTTTGAAGCTCCAAATAATATTTATTGCTATAAGCATTATGCTTCCACCTACCTCAGACTTTGTGCTCATATAGGTTAAGGGAAATAGACATTAATTAACTAATCCCCCCCATACCTCTTAAGAAATAAAGATGCTCAGAAGCAAACATTAAGCCCTAGGGCATAAAAGGAACATTTTTCCAAACTTGTTGAAATAAGTTATCTAAAATATCTAATTTTCAACAAAATTCTGAGACATCAAGGAAACAAGACACTATGACTATTGCACAGGGAAATAAACAGCAATGGAAATTGTCTTCGTGGAAGTCCAGATGTTGAACTTAGAGGCTTCAAAGCAACTATAATAAATATGTTCACAAAACTAAAGGAAATTATTTTTAAATAATTAAGTTAAAGTATAATGACAATGTTTCATCAAATAGAGACTAGAATTAATATATAGAATTAAAAATAGAATCAACATATAATTTATTAAAAAGAAACATGGAAATTCTGGAAATGAAATATGCAATAGAATAGCCACAATTAAAAATTCAATAGAGGAGAATGAACAGTAGATTTGTGCTGACAGAATAAATATCAGCAAATTGAGAAACTGACTTACAAAAATTATAATATCTGAAAAACAGAGTGAAAAAGAATGAAAAAAAAAAATTGCACAAAGTCTCAGGAAGATATGGGGCAATTTTAGGCACATAAGCATGAAAACCAGAAAGAGAGGAAAGGGACAAATTGTTCAAAGACATGATGGCTAAAGATGTCTCAAATTTGATGAGAAACATTAATCTATACAACTCAAAAAGCTCAATGAATTACAAATATGAAAAATGGAGAGAACCAAAACAAGGCACTTCATAGTTAAAATGTTGAAAGTCAAAGACAGAAAATCTTGAAAGCAGCCAGAGACCCATGATTCATCAAGTACAAGGGAAATTGAATGAAATGAACAGATCACTTCTCGTAACAAACAAGAGATGAAAGTCATTAAGGAGATATAGTCACAGAGCCAAAAGATAATAAAAAATGTCAATCAAGAATCTTATGTCCATCAAAACTACCTATTAAAAATGAATGTAAAATAGTAACATTCCCAGATAAACAAAAGCTGAGATTAATGGTTAGCAGACCTGTTAACAGACAAAGGTCGTGGATTCTTTTGCCTGATGTGCTCAATAACCAATTCCTGAGACATTGGAGTTTAAAAGAGAGAAACTGTTTATTACTAGGCATGTAGTAGGAGAGCAGATGGCCTAGAGGCCCAAAATCTGTCTCCTGGAACTGCAGTAAGTTGAGTAGTTTTATTAGAGGAAAGATGGGTAGGGTTTAGGATAATGAGCACAGTGGCCCCAGATGATATAATTAGAAGTGATCTGATTATTGAGCATGCGCGGATTGGTTACATGCTTAATCACAGAATGTATGCAAGATAATGGCAGAATGATGTATAGGTGACGTGTAGGTTAAAATCTAAGCTACTGCGCATATCAGGTGGGTCCACTTTGGTTAGATCCAGTCTCAGACATCAAAATAGCTTTAAATTTGGAGTGGGTTTTTTCTGGGCTGGCCCAAGACTCATCATTAATAAACGGTAGTAGCTGTCTTTAGCAATTACAAGATTCTGAAGTTGAAAAACTGGATAACTGGGTACAAATGAAGGTTAGTCACAGGGCAGAAGTTAAGGGCTATGCAATCATTATCAGTGCTCAAAGCAGCTGAATTACCATTTAGAGATTTCAGGAATTCTCTCTTCTACTCCATTATATCAGAAAGCAAAAAGGAATACCTTACATATATAATGATTCAGTAATCAAAATCATCCCTTAAATCCTGATTTCTTAGTTACATTTTTTCTTGGTTACAGACCTACATTATAAGAAATTCTAAAGTGGTATTTTGTGGCTGAATGCCAGTGACACTAGAGAGTAATTTGAATCCACTTAAAAAAAAAGTGCCAGTAAAGGCAATCATTTAGATATATTACTTATTTCTTCCCTTAACTGATTTAAAAAGCAATCTCATAAAATAATACAAACATATATATATAGCTATATGTAAAAATATAAATATAACTCTCTTGCTTTGCTTATAATATTTAGAAAGTAATCTATTTGGCAATAATATTATGCAGGGGATAGATGGAAATAAATTTGTATTAGAGCAAGAAAATTACAACAGATGGTAACTTGAGTACACAGCGAGAAATGAAGATAACTAGAAATAGCAAAATAAAAAGGATATAACAAACTCTGTAAATATACACTTTATATCCTCTTTTTTCTCAGCTTTTTAAAAGGCTTAAAATAGATGAAGTAACAATTAACAATATTTTTGGTTTTGTAACATGTATAGATGCAATATGTATAACAATAATAGCACAAAAGTGGGAAAATGTAGAACTTTTCATATAGGAGTAACTTTCACTATGTCATTAGAAATAAAGTAGTATAAATCTGAAGTTGAATCTGTTAATTTAAGACATATATTGTTGGCTCTAGACTCACCAGTACAAATATAATTATGAAAACTCTAGTTAAGTCAATTAAGGGGCAGTGCCATAGTGGCTCAGGGGCAGAATTCTCTCCTGCCATGCTAGATACCCGGGTTTGATTCCCAGTGCCTGCCCATGTTAAAAAAAAAATCAATTAAGAACCTAAGACATTATACTAGAAAATATACACTTAATTCAAAGAAGAGCAGCACGGATGGTACAGAAGAGCAAAAGGGCAGATAAAACAAAAAAAGAAAATGGCACGTGTAAGTCCAACAATGTCAATATTAACTTTAAATATGATGGATGACAAATCCCATAAAAAAGCAAGTATTAGAAAAAGACTTTCCCAATGCTGTCGACAACACACTTTAAATTCAAAGATACAGATAGATTAAAAGTAAAGGATGGGAAAAGATATAACATGCAAACAGAAACAATAGGAGAGCTGGAGTCATCATTCTAATATTAGACAAAATAGTCTTTTTTTTTTTAGGGCATGTTCCAGGAATTGAACCCAGATCTCCTGTATGGAAGGCAAGCATTCTACCACTGAACAACCCATGCACCCCAAAATAGTCTTTAGGACAACAATTTTTACTGGAGGTAAAGAGGGACATTTTTTAAAGATGCAAGAGTTAATCCAGATATATTAATTTTAAGCATATATGCACAGAAAAACAGAGCCCCAAAACACATGTATCAAAACTGACAGAATTGAAGAGAGAACAGATAGTTCAAAAATAATAGGTGGAGACTTCAGTATATGACTTTCAAAAAAAGATAGAACAAGTAGGCAGAAGATAAACAAGATATTGAAGAGTTGAAGAACATTATAAACTACTTTGACTTAACAGAGATCTGTAAAATACCCCACCCAAGAATAGTGTAGATACATTTTTCTCAAGAACTCATAAAACTTTCCTCAGGAGAGACCATATGCTGGGTCACAAAAACAGTTACAGTAAATGTAAAAGAATTGAAACGATAAAAGTATATTCCTTAGCCACAGTGGAATTAAATTAAATAAAAGAAGGAAAACTGGGAAATTCACAAATATGGGTAAATTGGTCAACACACTCTCACCATAACTAATTGGTCAAAGAAAAAGTCACAAAGGAAATTAGAAATTGATTTGAAATGAATGAAAGAAAAAGACTAGCAATACTCTTACTAACACTGGACAGATATGGCAGGAATATGATAGATCAGTATCTCTCATGAATGAACATGATGAAGTTTTAATAACATTTTGGGCAATCAAATTCAACTATTTGTAAAAAAGATAATACTCCTTGATCAAGTGCAGTTTATTCCATAAATATAAAATTGTTTTATAATTTGAAATTCAGCCAATGTACTTTCAATATTAAAAGATTAAAAGAGAAAAGTAAATGATTATTTCAAAAGATGCAGAAATAGGGCACAAAACTATCATGATATAAACATTCAAAACCTAGAAATAGAAGGGAACTAGGGAACTTCTTCAATCTGATAAAGGGCATTTATACAAAATCTATGTTTAGCATTATATAATGGTGAAAGATCATCTTTTCCCTCTGTTTTCCCACTAAGTATAGGGACAAGACAAGCATGTACATTCTATTCAGGATAATTAGGTCAGAAAATGAAATAAAAAAAGACATCTAGAGGGCGGGCCACAGTGGGTCAGCAGGCCGAGTTCTCGCCTGCCATGCTGGAGGCCCAGGTTGGTTTCTGGGTGTCTGTCCCTGAAATAAAAAAAAAAAACAAAGACACCTAGAGTGGAAATGAAGACATAAAATTATCTCGTTTTGTAGTTAACGTGACTTTTTACACATAAAAATTTTTAAAAATCCACTAAAGGAACGACTAGAAATAATAAACAAGTTCAGCAATTTCCCCTGAAAAGGAATATACATAAATCTGTGTATTTGGATACCCTCACAATGAGCAATACAAAAATGAAAATAATAACGCAATAACATTTATGATATCATAAAAAATAATAAAACAGGAATAAATTTAACAAAAAGTTCAAGCCTTGTGTAGTGAAAACTCAACATTATTGCTTAAAGGAATTAAAGAATAACTTTATAATTGAAAGGAAATCTCATATCCATGGTTTGGAAAACAATATTTTTTAAGATGTGAATATTCCCAAAGTTGATCTATTGATTAAATGAAAAACTAATCAAAATTCCATTTTTTTATAAATTAAAAAACTGATTCTAAAATGATGTATGAAATGCAAGAGTCCCAGAATAGACAAAACAAAAATAAGAACAAAGTTGTAGGATTCAAAATTCTCAATTTTAAAATTTACTACAAAGCTAAAGTATTCAAGATACTGATTACTGGCAAAGGATGGAAATATAGATTAATGGAATAGAATCTAGAGTCCAGAAATACATTGTTCCATTTATGGTACAACAAATATGTAAAGACAACTCAATAGGGAAAGAATAGTCTTCTCCAAAAATTGTAGCTGGGAGAAGTTCTCTATTCACAGGCAAAAAAACAAAAGGCAAAAACAGTTGGACCCCTATGACACATCAGGCTAAACAAGTAGCTATCAGATCTGAAATTAAAAGCTGAAACTCAAAAACTCTTAGAAGAAAACATAGAAGTAAATCTTAGTGGTATTGGGTTAGGCAATGGCTTCTTATATAAAACATCAACAAAAGGCAACAAGAAAATTTAGGCTTTGTCAAAAAAAAATTTCAATTGAGCTACAAATGATATCATCAAGAAAGTAATAATGTAGCCCACAACATATACCTTAATATTTTCAAACTATATATATAAGGGATTTGTGTCTAAAATATATAAAGAATGCTTATAATAATAATGAAAAGTCAATCACCCATATGAAAAATGAGCAAATAATTTGAGTATCATTCTTCCAAAGAAGATATACAAATTACCAATAAATACTTGGAGATATTTTCAACATCATCATTTTAACATACCACTTAACACCCATTATGGTGGTTAAAGTAATTATAATAATAATTTTTAAAAAGACAATTACAAGTGTTAGCTAGGATGTATCCATACAATGGAGTATTATTTGGCAATGAAAAGGGATGAATTACTGATTTGTGCTACAACATAGATGAACTTTAGAAGTCAGTCAAGATAAATCATAGATTATATGATTCCATTTATATGAAATATATAGAATGGGAACATCTACGGAGAGAGTGTGATTATTTGAAGCTGTATGTATTGTACCGCGGAAAAATATGGTCTTTATTCTAATCTATTCTTGTGGATGTATAACCCATTTTCAGTGGGATTTTTTTATAAGGTTACTTCAGTTAAGGTGTGACCCAATTCATTCAGGATGAATCTTAACCTATTATTGGAGTGCTTTATAAACAGAATGGAGAGAGAGAGAGAGAGAAGAAAGCATAGAAGTAAGGAGCTGAATTCAGTGAAACCTGGAAGAGAAGGGAGAGGCCCACAGATGTTACCATGTGTTTTGCCATGTGGTAGATGAGCCAAAGATCATTGACAGTCTTTGTGAAGAAAGGTTTATCTTCATGATACCTTGATTTGGATATTTTCCCAGACTCTAACCATAAGCATATAAATTCCCACTGTTGGAGCTAAACCTATTTCATAGTATTGCTTTGTGTAGCCTAGGAAACGAAAACAGACGAGAAGTAGATGAATCATTGCCTAGGGAAAGGGCACAGAGGTGGTAGAATGTGGCTACAAATGGGTATAAAGTTTCTTTTTGTATGATGAAAATTATTAGATTGGTGATGGTCACACAACTCTTTGGATATGCACAATCATTGAATTGTATAATATAATATGATGGTATGCAATTTTATATCTCAGTAAAGCTGTTAAAATTAATTCATGAACCAAAAAAAAAACAATCACAAAGATATTTAAAAATATATTGAATTGAGTCAAAATGAAAATGTGGCAGTCCAAATATTTTAGAATTCTGCTGAACAATATTAGGGAAAAAATTATAGTGCTATTTGCCTGTATTCTAGAAGACAAAGATTATCAGATCAATTATCTCAACTTGCACATTGTGAAAGTAAATAACAAAGAGAAAATTAAAATCAAAATAAGAAGAAAGGAAATAATAAAGGCCCAAGTAGAAATCGATTAATTAGAAAAAAGAAAATACAAAGAAAATCCATGAAAATAAAAAGGGCCTATATTGTTTCTTTTCTGGGGGGTGGGGGGATATGATAAAACATGTAAGCTCATGGCAAAATTGATCACAAAAAATAGAAGGACCAATATCAAAAATGGGAGAAGTGGAATTACTAATGATTCCACAGATTTTAAAATTATCATAAAACATAGCATGATAAAAATTGTTTTAATAAATTATTGGATGAAGTGGATAAATTTCTTGAAGCTCATTAAATAATAAATAAATAAATTTAATATTATGATATCTAAGGAAGAAATGTTTCTGTAATTAAAAATTCCCAATAATCGTCTGAAACCAAATTTTCACTGGTGGATTTTTCCAGACACTTTAGGAAGGAATATCAATTCCACAAAACCTTTCCAGACACCTCAAGAGGAGGTAAATATCTCCTAGCTAATTCTATTATGTCAGGATTATCCTTATATATAGACTAGACAAAGAGTTTAAGAGTAAAGAAAACTACAGACCAATATCACTCATGAATATTGATGCATAAATTTAAAACATAATTTTAACAAATCATATCCAGTAATTTATAAAAAGAATAAAATATCATAATCAAAATGAATTAATCCCCGGAATGTAAGACTGGTTTAGCATTGAAAAATCAATTGATGTAATTCATTCTAATAATATCCGTGTATGAATATGGATGCAAATGTATGTATAAGTGTTTGTATATACATTTATATAAAATCACCTAAATAAACATAGGTAAAAGCACTGCACAAAATCAGAAGTCCATTAAGAGAGACCTCATAAATGTTCAGGATGATAGGTGTAGAAGAGAACAAAAGAATGCTATCAACAGGTAAAACTGGTTAAGAAAAATTTAGAGCTAACATCATCCTTAACGTTTTTCTTTTTGTTCTATGAGTAGGAAAAAAGACAAGGATGTCTGCTCTCTCCTCTGCACAATCATTGAATTGTACAATATAATATGATGGTATGCAATTTTATATCTTTTTAATATTATTTTACATTGCACTGGAGGTATTAGCCAGTGCCATAAAGCAAGAGAATAACAAAAGCAACAACAAAAAGTTATTCCATTAGGAAAGGAAGAAATAAAACTGTCTTTATTCACAGATGACATGAACCACTTAAGAAGAAAACCAGATGAAAGAAAAAACAAGCTACTGCAACCTATAAGTGGGTTTAGAAAGATTGTAGAATTTAAGATAAATATTTAAATATTCACTGTATTTCTATATATATTAGCAACAAACAATATTTGAATTAAAAAATCAACTTTTATAACAGAATCAAAAGTCAACTTAGCATAAATCTGACAGAAGATGTGCAAGTTCTGTACACTGAAACATATAATATATTGCTTTGAAAAATTACATAAAACCCAATTAAATTATGAATTATTCTATTTTTATGGGGGCACATCATTAAAATATTGAATGTTGATTCTCTCAGAATTGATCTGTAGATTCAACACAACCAAATCAATATCCATGCAGGTTATGTGTACAAATTGATAAGCTGTTTCTAAAATGCATATAGAAATGCAGAGTTCCTAGAGCAGCCAAGAGAATTTTCCAAAAGATGAACCTAGGAATCTACCTAGGTATAAGCGGAAAAATATATCATACAAATTATATGTGAATACGTATGGCTACGTCATTCAGATGATATATGAATCTTCATAATAGCCAAAACTGGAACTCAATTGATCGTGCAAACAAAATATGGTATATTCATGCAGAGAAATACTCTTCAGCAGTAAAAAGTAAATACAAAACAACATCCAAAAAGCTCAAAACATTATGCTTCATGAGAGAAGCCAGACACAAAAATATATAATTGCATCTATGTGGAATTTCCAGAAAAAAGAATCTACAGAAGCTTAAAGCAGATCATTGGGTGCCTGGGATTGAGATAGGAGTGGGAATTAACTCCAGATTGGCAGAAGGAAACTTTGAAGGGTGGTCGAAATGTTTAGAAGTGGACTGTGGTGATAGTTCACAATTCTATACATAAACTGAAAGTCATTGAAATGTACATTTATATTGTATAAATTAAACCTACACAAACTGCCAGAAGTAAGTCTATGTCAGTGCTCCTGTAAAAAAAAAAAGAAAAAAGTTGCTTGGACAAGAATATTGATAGGAGAGATCTAGAGAAGTGTACAAATTTGAAATATATTTGGAGTTAAAATAAATGGACCTGGACATTAGGTGATGTGGAAACATGTTTCACATAGGTTTCTGACTTGAACAGTGGGTGAATGATGGTCCCCATTTTGGAGATGGGGAATAATCATGATAATCAGTTTGGGGGAATGTGAACCATGAGTTCTGTGGTACACTTTGAAAGAGCCAAATACCTGTGAAAGAGCCAAATGAAAATCTGAAGTAAGCAGCTGGATATATAAACCTTGAGTTGAGCTGAAATGTTATTGCTGGAAATATATATATATTTGAGCTATAACAGAATTTCAGTGCTTTTTTTTTTAAATGAGAGATAAAATATCTTTAAGAGATAGTGTAGCAACAGAAAAAAAAAATGCACCAGGACAAAAGCCTGGAAGGACTCTAAAATGAGAAGGTGGGTTGTGAAGCAGGATGTGACAAGAGTCTGAGGTAAGCATCCACTCAAGTACCAAGTTGAGAAATATGGAGAAACATGAAGATAGACTTAGAGACAGAGAATGAGATAGAGATAGATTTAAAGATAGGAGGAGAGAAAAAATACAGTTAGAAACTTAAAATAGAGAAATGAACAAAAGTAATACATATCTGAGTGACCATGGGAAGGTCATTGTATGGAGCAAAATACTTACGTTGATCATTTGTGGTAAACAACTTTAAAAAATTTTGCCAGTGTAGATTTTGAATGCCATAATAAGTAAATTGAGCTTCTTCCTTTGTACAACTGAATCATTTAAGTGTTTCTGAGTAAGGAAATAGTATGCTTAGGATAGTGGTTTAGGAAAATACATTCAGAAGAATGGTTTACAGGATTAGGGACTAGACCATTAAAGAAAGATGTGTGTATGATTCTATTGAGTAAGGTCAGTAACTCAGGAAGATTACTCAAATGGGTTCAATCATTACAAGCAAAATTCACTAAATATAACTCCTTTCTTTTAGCTTGGAAGGATTCAATCTGCATTCTCCTTTAACATAATGTTAAAGCAAATCTTTACTAAGAGAAAAATGCATTTCATGTTTGCAAAATGCAAATATAAATTTTAACAAAGTTCCACTGCCATAGACGCTGCACTGTATCATATATAGCTACCCAGTGCATGGATAGTCGATATTGAAATCCAATGATACAACCACTGGTCACCACCAAATACTGTTCATCTAATCTGTGACAATCCTTACAATTAGAAAGGAAGAATTTTAGGAATCTGTAGCTTTCTTTAGCTTGGGATTTAAATATACATCTAAAGCCTCTTGTCTATAACAACCACATATATAAGGCAGCATTCCCTTCTCTCCAAAAGTCTTTGCTTCTCTAGACTAAATGGTGCCATTTCCCTTACACATTTGTTGTACAACCCTCTTGCTTACTAGGAAACTTGAATTAAGTTCAATTTTTATCTATTCATGTTGCCTAAATTGTATGTTTCCTCACAAACAAAAGCAGTGAATCAAGCAGATCAGTAGTTTTAAAATCTTGTCTTAACAGTTTCTTTTAACACATGGAATCCAAATATATCAGACAATTTTTAAGCAGTATTAATGTGAATGAGACATAACCTGGCAATCACTCACTATGGCACCTCTCTAGAATCCTGAAATTACCATAAACATAGTTTGAAATCCTTTTGACTAGATAATATATATATATATATATTTCTAATACTATGTGGTTTATAATTGTCTTTCACAATTGTCTGCTATGCTGAATCAGATGGCTATCCTCTCCTTTGTCTCTGATTAGCATAGACAAACCATACACTTACTTGCAGTGTTAATGGCAGCAGAGAAAGAGTGTCTTTGCAGAGGAAAGAACTCTGAAACCCCACTGATCTAGTAGTAGAAAAAGGAGGTAACCAGTGATGAGAGATTCACAGAACACTCCTAGGTAATGAACAAACAGCAAACGTTTCCTGAAACTGGTGAGTCTAATTGCGTCTAGGCAAAAGAGGTTGAATTGGTTGACTGTGTCTTTTTTTTAAACAAATAATTGATGTTCTCTTCTGTTTTTCAGTTCCAGGATTATCTTCTTGTGCTATTACTTTTCTTCATAGACTATACATGGAGAAAAAATACAGAGTAAATGAGTATATATTACTGCAAATTGATTGGATAATTACAAATTGTTCTCCAAATTAGGTGACACAATTTATATTCCCATTAATAGGGCAGAAAGAGTTTATCTTTTTCTACACACTTGCCAACTCTTATAATTGTCAGAATGTTTTTTCAATTTTATGGGTGCTTTAAATCTAATGTTTATATTTGTTTAAAGGCTTTTTAATTCTCCGATTACTAACAAAAGTGTGAATATGTTACATATATTTACTCATCATTCAAGTTTTCTTTTCTATGATTTTCCTGTTCACTTATCTTACCTATGTTCTATTAGATAAACTGTTTAATTTATTATTAGATTTTCAGTTATTTTTAAATTTTTAATATTAATTCTATCTAGGCTTTTGGAGCTGACTCTGTTCACTATACATATATTTTTTCCCTCTTTTTTTGAACTTTTTTTAATTGTATAATATAGTATATATACAAAGCAAAGGAAAAAAGAAAAAGCAGTAGTTTTCAAAGCACTCTTCAACAAGTACTTACAGGATAGATCCCAGAGTCTTTAATAGGCTACCATAGCGTCATCTCAGATTTTTCCTTCTAGCTGCTCCAGAACATAGGAGGCTAGAAGGAATAAATATTTTCTTATCATCACAGTTGGCATTTTTTTCTTTTCTTTTTTGTGAAAAAATAACATGCATACAAAAAAGCAATAAATTTCAAAACACAGTACAACAGTCAGTCGTAGAACAAATTTCAGAGTTTGGTATGGGTTACAGTTCCACAATTTTAGGTTTTTACTTCTAGCTGCTCTAAGATACTGGAGACTAAAAGAAATATCAATTTAATAATTCAGCAATCATATTTGTTTGTTAAACCCTACCTTCTCTGTATAATTCCACCACACTTTTGATCTTTCTATTCCACTCTTTAGGGGTATTTGGGCTATGGCTATTCTAACTTTTTCAGTTTGGAAGCTTCTGTCAATAGCATGGGGCAGGGAGATGGAACTAGTCCATGCTCTGGAGAGTCTTGGCCCTCTAGGTTTCAGGACTTATCTGATTTTTATTATACATATATTTATAATTTAATAATAATCACCTTTATCAATCTTTTCTGTAATAATTTTCTTGTTTTGCTTAATTCTTTCAAAATCCGATGTCTTAAATATATCCCCTTATATTTCCTTCTGAAAGTGTTTAAAGGGTAGTCTTTTACATATATATTATATCTAATTCACCTGAAGTTTTATTTTGTAACCTGGTTAGAATAAGAATATGCCGCCCCCACCACACCCCGCCCCGGGAAACAAATGTTCCACATAAATTACTTCAATTATCTGTCTTTCCCCAGTGATTTGTTATGACATCTCTCTCATAAGTCAGTTTTATATGTAAATATGTATTCCTAGTCTCTTTTCTGTTCAGCATCTCTATTTACATATTCATGAGCCAATATCCAATTACTGTAATCATACCTTCCTCAATTTACATTGATTAGGAATTAGAAAATATCTGTAAGCTTTCTCTTCCAACCAGATTATTAGTTCAAAGAGATTTTTATTAATTTAATAGGTTTTAAAAAGCTATTATTGAAATGCATGCCATTTCGGTTGATACTTCTTTTGTGTACCTTGCTACTTTTCAATAATTATTTGGCTAATAAATTATTACTCTAAAATGTGAACCCAAGTGTCTCTGTCATACAAAGAGTAATTTCCTTACTAGATAATTGCTGGAGCTAAATATATCTGCAAAAAAGAGTATCTCGAAAGTTATTTTACAAAATAATCCAGCAACTGTGATCCTTATTATTTACCAAAATGATCCAAAAACTGATGTCAATACAAAAACTGCACACAAGTATTTTATAGTAGCTTTATTATTAATTTTTGAACTCTAGAATCAACTAAGATGCCTTCCAATATGTGAATGGATAAGAAAATTGTGGTGCACCCTTACAAGGGAATATTATTCAACAGGAAAACAATGAACTAAGAACCCACACCACAACTTACATAAATGCATGTTGCCAAATGAAAGCAGCAAGCCTGAAAAGATCACCTGCTGAGTGACTCCTTTTATAGGTCATTCTGGAAAATGCAAACCTAGAGAGACAAAAAAAAAAAAACAGATCAATGGTTGCCAGGGGTTCAGAAAGGAGGGTGGAGGTTAATAGGTAAAGCACAGGGACTTTTTTAGAAAGATGAAATATGGAACTACTTGGTATAATAATATAGTGGTGGATGCATGACTTTGCACAGTTGTCAAAACCTATGGAACCTTAAAAAAGAGTGAACTGAGTGAGCCTTAATGTATGTGAATTAAAAATGGTAATTAGGTGATTGGGAAACCACAGGATGGAATATAGACTGCATCAAAGGAATTTAATTGAAATATAAATGTATGACATAACCTTGTGAAATGGAAGGGGAGAAGATGAGGAAAACAATTCTGGAAATGAAGGGATACTATAAGACCGAAGATGAAAAATACTGTAAATAAGCAATGTACTCTACTTGGTAAGAATTTTTCCCATTGGGAGTACAGTTTAGAAATTCTGAAGTGACAGAATAAGTAAATGGACAATGGGAGGGTTCTCATTCTTGAAGTGGAAGATTACAGACAAGCAGGTGAAGGCTAGAATAAAAAATAGAGTATTGGATTAGAGGTGGAGACATCCGCATTAATTCCCATTTATTTTAATATAGAAACAGAGCGCTCTCTCTCTCACTTCCCCTCCTTCCCCACTCTCTCCCCCAGAAATAATCACAGGGGTGTGGGTATATATGGGTTAGGATACACACATATATTTACTAGCACTGTTCACTGAGGACTAGAGGCAAAATGCTGCACCAGTAGAAATGTGGTTAAGCATCCAGCACCCAAATCTTGGTTTCTAATGCCACTTTCCTATGAAAAGAACCAGAGTCCCTTGGAAAAGTGGCTAATTTTAGAGTTAGGGAAGGAAGTGTATAAGAGAAGCCTAAAGCATCTTGCAATACCAGAAAGTAAGGAAGTGTTCAGAAAGCAAAAGAATGTGGGCATATTAAAAGGACCCAAAAGCCAACTGAAAGAGTTCCCAATGATCAAAACTGGAACAATCTAAGCAAAATGACAAATAAACAAGATCATATTGGATTATCACCCAAAGTATAAAATAAATACCTGTGAGTCTTACAGATATAACTAAGGTACAAAATTTACAAATAAATGGTGGGGAAGGGAAAAATAGGCAAATCTCAAGTGCAAAATAATTTTAAAAAATTCATGTAAATACTGCTTCCCCAAGGAAGTAGACCATAATTTTCCACTTTATGTGTAGGCTGTGCATAGCGACTTTTTTCTAGAGTTCAATGCAGAAATGCTGAAAAATAGAGTGACCTTAGAGTGGAGAAACCTAGGAAACACGACCTCAGCCGAGTACTCAAGGTTAATGAAAAAAACAGTGATAAATCATGTCGACATTCATGCGTATTCTTGATAAGCTGTGATAAGAATAGCACTTTATCCCCATGTCTATAACTCTGGTTTAATTATGAGAAAAACTTTAGACAAACCTAAATTAAAGAGCACTCTACAAAATATCTGACGTGTATCCCTCAAAATTGTTGGACACATAATAAAACAAGGAACATTCAGGAATGTGTAACTGTATAGTAGAGTTTAAGGAGACCTGATAACTAAATGTAATGTGGCATCCACGATGGGATCCTTGGACAGAAAGGA
>PVIY010037353.1:0-24740 GCA_004026745.1 Myrmecophaga tridactyla
CCAGGGAGATGATCTCATTACAGTTTCAAACATACAGCATTGAATAGAGATTATTCTACCTTTATGAAATGGGATTTAAATTAAAGCATGGCTTTTCTTAGGGGGCATACTTCCTTTCAAACCAGCACACCATTGTCTTCAGAAGAAAGATTTCAGCCTGAGTCCCCAAGCCACACAAAGAGAGGATCAAAGAGCACGTTTAGCTTGTCAAGATCACTACATGTCCATGGAGAAACATCAGCATTTGACTCCAAGTACATTTCTTCTAAACTCACTCACTCTACATTCATTCAACAATGGTTTATCCAGAACAAAGATTGACCTCAGCCCTCAAGTCTAATAGGAGAAAAAAAATCTATATTCAGATAATTCTAAGTAAACCCTTGTGTCTGGGGGATGAAGAGAAGATCATGGAAGTGGCTGACCAAACTAGGCCTTGAAGATGTGAGACCTCAGAGGTCAAGGAAAGGCATTCAGACAGCAGAAAAGGTATGAGCAAAGGAGAGGCAAAGGAGGCAAGAAAAATACACAGGGTTAGTTCAGGCCACAAATAACAGGGGTCTTGTTTGGCAGGACTACATAATATATGAAGAGGAAGAAATGGAAGGGAGGTGATTGACCTGACTTATCTAAAATACAAAGATTTTTCCGAGCTACCAGTCATGGTTTCCAGGAGTAGTGGACCACTGCTGTTCCCTTTCCAGAGTAATAACTTAATATATGTATTAACCTGTTGTTGGGCATTTTATTTCTTTACTGATTTTTTTCCAGTAATAAACAAAGCCATAAGGAATATTCTTGTACATGAGTGTTTGCATATATCCATATTTTTATGGAGTGTATTTCAAGAAGAACCAATGTGTGTATTGCCCTCTCAATATAACGAATCAAAGACTACTCCAGAAAAAGGATGAGATGGTCTGTTCCTCCTAACACCCCAACACTTGGTAGTTTGTGGGGGTGGGGGGGGTAGTTTAAAGAATAGGAATTTATTGGCTCATGGTCTTGAAACTAGGAGAAGAACAAAATCGAGGTGTCAGCAAGGTGATGCTTTCACCCTTAAAACTATGGCACTCTGGGGCTGGCTGCTGGTGATCTTGGGGTTCATTGTTTTTCTGCCATGTGACAATGCACATGGCAGCATCTCCTCCTCCTTTCTCTTCTGGGTTTTGGTAGTCATTTAAAAATCTTTGTCAGTTTGATAGATCAAAACCAATTATTGTAATATTCTAATATTTATTCCAAAATTACTAATGAGCCTAAACTTTTTTTTATCAAATACTAGTGTCCATATAACCAACACACAAAATCCTTTAAATGGGATTTTACTAAGAGACAAACAAAAAGAATGTATCAGATTCATTTTCATTCTGCTATTAATAAGATTATAAAACTATCGATCTTGAAACTACGTCTCTAGGAAAATAGAGGAGGTGGCCTGATTTTCCCATTGATTGCATCTACCCTAGACTTCATTTTGACTGGGAACAGCTGGCCTTTGAAAATTGGCCGTGCAGTAATGCATTACACCAGAACTCAGTTCTGCACCTCATCTTAGGCTCTTTGAACTTTGACCTCTTCTTCTTCCAGTTCTTTGAAGTCTCACTAAAATTTATTCGTCTCTAAAGGCATGTATCATATTTTCCTTTAAATATGTACTTATCTTTCCCCTCTTCTAGGTTATAAGTTCATTTGAGAGCAAGTTACTTTTGTCTTATTCACATGTTATCTCCTGCAATACCTAACAATATTTTTGAATTGAAATAAATGTAAGTTTTTAAGTATTTATTTCCTTTTCTTAAAACAATATTCTTTTATTGTCAATGGGATCTCTTCTTCATAAAAAACTCCCCAATATGAAAAGAAAATATCAAAAAAGATATAACCAAATTTAATAATGCAGCGAATGAAATAGTACCTTTAATACATATGTAGCATCCAAAGAATATTTCCTTCTTTCTAGTAACTCTTCCCTTCATGGGCCAGCTGTCATTGAATCACTAAATAATTTTGTATTCTAGTAAGTGCAAATAAGTACAATTTTTAAAGCAAATTAAATATTATTTGCTTTTGGGATACAGTTGGTTTTTCTTTTTGATTCGTGCATGAATTTGGACTTTTAAAACATATTTAAGGAATGCTTATTTAAAACCTAAGATTGAAGTATTTTCTAAACATAATTCATGTGTTTTTTTTTTTTCTCCAATGAAAAGGTTCACACTTCTGTTGCGCACAGGGTTTCTGAAATAGAACCTTAATAGCCTACTTAGCAAAGGAGTAGTCACCAGCTGACTAGCTATTGATTTAGTGTTCCATCATTTCCATGATTTAAACATACCTAGCACAGTGAATCAGTTGGAGCATCTACAATGAACCAATAAATGAACAATTTCCCCCACCAGTGGGATATGTTTCATATGTGGCAGAGGCATACATAACTTATCAAAAACAATGTGAGGATCAAGTACAGAATTGATTTACCTTGGATCATCTAGCCTTATTCTGCTTTTACTAATGGTTCGTTCCTCTAATTGGCACTAACTACACGCTAGCTTTTTGTTTAAATGTTTAGGTATGTGATCTAGCTCTGCCTAAGGTCAGGGACCATTTCTTTTGTTTTTTCTTTTTTTATTATTTTTAAAAAAAAATAACAAACATTCTTAATTTATGATCATTCCGTTCTACATATATAACAGTAATTCACAATATCATCACATAGTTGCATATTCATCATCATGATGGTTTCTTAGAACATTTGCATCAACTGAGAAAAAGAAATAAAAAGACAACAGAAAAAAATTCATACATACCATCCCTTTCATTGATCACTAGCATTTCAATCTAAATTTCTTCTAACATTTGTAGGGACCATTTTTTATACACTTTATTATTTTCTAGAACATATATTGCATGCTCAATAAATATTTGTCGAATGAGAATCAGATGTTAACACAGACCAGGGCCAGAGTTTGCTATATTCCAGTGGTTCTAAATCCTGGTTGCCCTAATGGGGCATCACCTGGGGATCTTTTTTTTTTTTCATCACATAGTTGTGTATTCATCACTGAGATCATTTTTTTTTAACATTTCCATCTCTCCAGCAAAGGAATAAAAAAGAAAATGCTGTGACTATCTTGGAGAAAGTGATTGCAAGGTATATTTAACCCTAAACATAAATTAGGTTATGCTTCATGAAACAACTTTCTGGCCCATAGTATTTTTACTATTAGCCTTTTTTCACCTAAAAAGAAAGTACATTTTAGGATATATAAAAACACTTTGATACGACCAGAGAGTAGAGGTGATTACAGTGGGCATTCCCTATACTGAGGATCTGGCCTAGATGAAGGAACCAATCGCAAAGAGTTCCTGTCTCTATGTTTTAATGGTGGCCCTTAATGCTTGAGCAAGAGATTTGTTACTCAACTTCAGTTTGCATTCATTGTAAAATCAAAGGCGACAGGAACTTCAAACCACAGACCCAACCTAATAACAGATTTGCAGAGCTTCTTAAGAAATCAGACAGAACTTGGTGTTCCTTTGCTCCTAAATTTGGGATTGTAAATGTAGAACGGGAATACCTTCATTCTATCTCCCAAACACTGGATCTGACTCAGACTTGGAGGGTGAGGGGCAAGAGGGGTAGTGGCGGTTGGTGGTGGCAAGGGGGAAGTGACAAAGGGAAACTTGAGGGTTGGTGGCAGCAGCAGAAGTGGTGGCTGGCAGCACATGATGTGGTGAGGGATGATGCCAGCCATAGCACGGTCATTCCACCAGGACAGGCACCTGGGTTGCTAGCCTTTACCTAGGATCCAACAGAGCGTCAGGCAGATTAGGGCTGCCGATTTAAAAGTGATTAAAGGTGTAACATAAAGTAGGGTTGGTAATGCCCATGACCTGTGAACAGATTCCTCCAAAGGGGTCTCTTGCACTCCCAACATCAGAATCACCCGGGGTGCATGCTAAAGCTTCAGCTTCCAGGACCCTACTGTCTCATACCAACTGATCCAGCATTTCTGATTGGGCTGGAGGGATGGGGAGAGAACCCACTGTTAAATAATCCCCTCAAGTGGCTCTGATACAGGTAGTCCTTAAGATCTTACTTTCAGAAAGCTGCCTGAACATGATTTTTAAAAATTTTTTGCATGGGCAGGCATCAGGATTCGAACCCAGGTTTCCAGCATGGCAGACAAGAACTCTGCTTGCTGAGACACCATGGCCCGCCCCTGAACATGATTTTGATGAAGAAATTGATTTGAAATGACTTAATAGTCAGCACTGTGTGCAATGAACTATAGGAGATACATAAGTAAGTCATAAAATACAGTCCCTTAAAAAGAATTAACCATAAGTACTAGCAGTGATAGTGATAGAAGTGGTATCAATAAAACAAATACACAAGGAACTGAAACAAGCTAACGTGAGATAAGAAACGTGGCAACAAAGGCCTGTGGACATTCAGCTGAAAAAGATTAAAAGTCACAGTTTAGGAGAGACATTGGGAAGAAGGTGGCATTTCAGATTCTTTTAATAAACTTACTTTCTAAAAACAGGAATATGTATATAACCATAATGTTCCTTGTAAAAATTTGAGATCTTTCTCGAAGGAATGAAAATTTCAGCACATAGAGAGAGAAGGGGAAGAGCAGGATTTCAGATGGAGGGAATAGCATAACAATGGTTTGTATTTGACTAGTCTTTCTGCTATCTCTGGAATTTGCTCTTAGTAAGAATACTTGAATTCTTGGAGTAGGGACTTAGAGAGCTGGCTAGCTGATGCTAGTTTGCATTATATTTATTGGGCTCAGTGATTTCTTCTTGTATTTTTCTGGTGCATAATTTGTATAAAATTGAATTATCAAATAATTAGACTAATAATGATAAAAACATACTGCTGCCTTTTAAGGGAAAGAATGCATTTTAAAAAGGTGGAATGATGGATGCATAGAGGGATGGATTAGTGATAAGTTTAATAAAATATCAATAGTAGAATTTAGGTAATGGGTATTTGAGCGTTCCCTGTGAAGTTCCCCAAAAGTTGTCTTCTAACTTTACTGTGTGTTTGAAATTGTTCCTAATAAAATGGGGGGAGGGAGGAGGGTGGTTGCTGTCTCCAAAGGTCCCGTGGCCTTCAGCAAATCTCTACTTGTTTGAACTTTACTTCCCTCAGCCTTTCAGGGGGGTAAACTAGTTAATCCAGGCCCCTTCTAGTTCCCGGACTCTCCCATTCCCTCTTCTTTTTCTAACAGGGAACACAAGGGTTACTCCCACAGAGAGGGGACTATATAACTACCAAGTATTTAGCTCAGCTAATAATGGTACTTATAGCGTGGCAAGGATGACCTAACCAGACCGGGCAGAGTTACACAGCCGCCTGGGGTTCTAGAGCAGGTGCCGGCCGAGTCAGACCTTGAAATTTGTTTTGAAACGGACCACCTGTTACTGTGATTGTGTAGCTGTTTTCCTGGCTTATGGGATTTTACTCCAGCTGTTGTTCTCAGGCTAGAGTTTACTTCCTCTAGGAATCACCCCCTTCACTGGCCCTAAACTTAGCATTTGGGCGTAGGGATCTTCCGGAGACTGATTCAACTATACAAATCTGAACAGCCCGTCGAAAATCCTGAAGTCACCCAAAGGACTTGAATAACAGATTGTAAAGGAAAATGAGAGAGTCCTCTTTCAAGTCTTTTGTTACAGATAATCATCTCTTTGAATTCTGCTTTGGGGAGAAGGAGCTAAACGATCAGATTTATAGTTGCTCCTGTTTTTTCCCCTGCTAACCCAGGAGCAGTGCCTTCGCCTGCTGAGTCAGCATTTCCCTGGCATTTGCTTAAAATTCTTGGGTTGGTAAATTTTACTGCAACTTAAAACTTGTCAAACAGGCTCAATTTTTCTCTGATAGTTTGAAGGGAATGATAGAATTTTGGAACTGGAATAGACCTTGGTGATTAATTAGTCCAACCCTTCATTTTAGAACTGAGGCAAAATAAGCTCAGTGACATTATTATAAAGAGACTTGCTCAAGGTTATAAACTTTATTAGAGGCAGAACATGAATCTCCTTACAGTATAGAGTATATTCGGATAGAGGGGAAAATAAAAAGAGAATCTGAAAAGCTGTGCTGTGCTTATGAATATATGGCTATTTTCTTAAAAAAAAAAAAACCTATGGTGTTCTAGTTTCCTGTTGCTGCAAAACAAACAACTGAAATGGTTTCAAGCAACAATTTATTATCTGTAATGGCAGAGAATAACAGAAAGAGAATAATAGGCTCACGTAGGCAGTTCCCACTTGGAATCTCTCATGCAGTTGCAGTCAGATGGGGTCCGAGGCAGGACATCCAAGATGGCTTCTTCACTTCCATGTATGGTACGTGACTTGAGGTGGCTGGAACGGCTGGAAGCTGGCCAGATATCTCTTATGCTTGCATTTCCTCACAGTATGGTAGTTCCAGGGAGTTGGGCTTCTAACATGGCACTGGCTATCCCCAGAGCAAGTGTTCCTGGTGGAAGTTGCAAGGTTTCTTTTGACCCAACATTGAAAGCCAAGCAGCATTACTTCTGTTGCATTCTATTAGCTAAGCGGTAGCAGCCTAGATAGCAGTGTGGAGAACTATTCAAGGGCATGAATACCAGTAGGCATGATTCATTGGGACCATTTTTAGAGACTACCTAGTATATTTGGTATTAACCACTGCTTTTTACAGACAAAACAGAGTGTGAAATCATTCTAAAATGTATGGCTTGTGATAGGCTAACAAGCTGGGGGCCAGCATGGGATGGAGGAAAGAACATGGGGTTTAAAATTAGAAAAAGCCCAGATTCAACTTCAAGCTCCATCATTTGCTAACTGAGAGACCTCGAGCAAATAATTCATTTTGAATCTGAGCTTCAACATATATTAAACTAGACTAACACCTACTTCAAAATAGTATCTGTAAAAATTAAATAAATATGGGTGTTAAGCTCTTCACATGTAACAGTTGCTCAATACACTTTAGTTCCTCTTACGCTCAACCATCTCTGGAATCCAGAGTTGCAGCCAGGTATTTGCTGAACAAATGTTTCAGTGTCTCTGGTGGGTCAGGTTGTATGCCAGGCAGTGATGAGTCAAACATTAACAAGACATGTTCCCATCCTTCAAGGAGTTCATGCTCTGATGTAAGCAACCTAGTAGAAAAGGTACTATAATGAAGCAGGCAGAGTACATGGTTGTTTGGGAGTTCAAAGGAGGGTACAATTTTACTATAAAGGGGATTCCTCAGGAAAGACTTCACAGAGCAGAGAATACTTGAGTGGAATCATGAAAAGCAAGTAGGAGCCAGACATGGGAGGTAGAGAAAGGATATTCAGTATAGCAAATGTAGTATATGCAAAGGCACAGAAGCATAAAACATGATTAATAAGTGAAAGCAGTTTGGTAGGACTGAAGCATAGGGTAAGAAGCAATGAGCTGTGGGAAATGAAATCAGGGAAACCATCACTCTGGCCTATGCTAGAGATGATGCTAGAGCTGGAGCAGTGGAGCTGAAGAGGAGCGAAGGGATTAGAGAGAGAGATCTAAGAAGTAAAATGAAAGGACTGGTTGGCTATCTAGGGTGAGGAAGGAAGGATCCAGAGACAGTACCTAGATTTCTGGCTAGGATAATGCAGTGGATGGGGTAGGCATTCACTTATAGGGTATGTCAAGGAGGAAGAATGGGTGGCATTGGGGAGGAAGGTAATGAATTTGGTTTTGGACATGACAAGCTTCAGATAACTGTGGGACATTCAAAAGAGAGTTATTGGATTTATGGGTCTGGAGTTCAGGGAAGTTGGTGGGGCGGGAGAGATTTGGGAATGACCTGGTAATTTGGAGAAGCCTTTTTAAAAGTTAATATTTTCTAAGCTAGTCAGGTAAATTGATGTCTGAGGTTGTAAATGATTGTGTAAACAGCTGTAGTTGTTGCCTCTAAAGACATTTTTTCTTCTTCTGAAATTTTCTTTTTAATTAGAAGGTATAAACAAAGGAAAATTAACGTGGCAATTGGTAAAAAATAGCAGGAGTACACCAAACAGGTCAAATACCTTACATCAATTCCCCCAGCAGAAAAAGTAAAGTAAAATAAAATCCCTGTATAACAAACTATCAAAACACCTGCCAAGATTTAATTGAGGGTCCAGTTAGTTAATTCCATAATAATCATAACTAAATTTTCTATTAAAACTGCCCACTGCCATGGAATTTGATTTTTTTCTAGTTTACAGGAGTAGCAAATAGGATTAGGGTCTCATAAAAGCAAAAGAATTAGTGAGAGTTTGGGTTTAATTATTTTCTCTAAAGATCAGTATCATTTGTACTTACTCTTCTGAAGACCCTCTAAGAGCACCACATTAGGAATGAGGAGCTATGAATTCTAAATACCATCCTGCTATTTTCTAGAGTAATTGTTCTCAAAGTTTAGGGAGCATCAGATTCTCCTAGTGAGCTTTTTAACTTTTTCATTTTTAAAATCCAGATTCCAGAACCCCATTCCCAGTGATTCTGATTCAATAGGTTTGGGGAACAAGCCAGGTATCAGTAATTTTAGCATCCCAGGTGATTCTGATAAAACTGTGTGACCAAAGGCAAACCGAATCACTGCTTAGAGCTCAGTTTCTTCCTTTGTAAAATGGGAATAATAACGCATGCCTTGTTACTTTTCCAGGCTTTTTTTAAAGTTCAGAACTACAGTGATTTGTGTGACTACTGTAGGTACTCTACACAGATAAGATGTTGGTATTGTCTGGAGCAATGTACCAGTATCACCTGGAGTGCTTGTTAATACACAGCTTGCTGGGCCCCATGCCCAGTATTTCTGATTCTATACATCTGGGTTGGAGCCACAGAATTTGCCTTTTTATCAGATTCCCAGGGGATGCTGTTGTTGCTGGCCTGGGTACCAAATTTTGACAACCACAGATCTGGGGACTCAAGTGTTAGTCTTAGGTCAACTAACTGAGAGATGTTGGATTAGTTCAGAGGGTGCCTTATCTTCAGAATTGTCCTGGGCTAGGTTATCACCATTAATTTTCTCCAAAACTTTATTTATTCATCCAGTAAATACATACTGTTTTAGTTTGCAAGCTGCTGGAATGTGATAAACCAGAAATGGAACAGCTTTTTAAAAGGGGAATTTATCTGAGCTACTGAGCTGTTTGTACATAACATGATCTTTCCCAGAAATTTTGGGAATTTATATGACACCTAAGACTCAGAGTTAGAGCTCTGTAGCTATGAAAGTCAACAGTAGCCCATATAGGAACTGTTTAAAAAGTTGAAAAAGTGATCAGACATCGAGTAGAGATATGAATGAAGCTAATCTGGATAGGACTAAGGTATATCAGAAGACTGGATAAAGGATGATATCGTCCATATCTTAAAACTTTAACTTCTATGTGAGACAAAAGGAAGAGATGTTTATTTGGTGCAAAATTTATATTTTGGATAGTACATTTCCTAATTTAACTTGTATGGTCAGTTTAGTTGAACACCATAAGTATAGGGAATCTTGAATAGGGCATGAAATTTTGTTGATTTGTCCAGGTTAATGTGACACCCCGATAAATCCTAGAGTGATTTGGACAGTGAATAAAGAAGTATTTGCAAAGTCCCCTTAGGGGGATTCTACACATTTGGAGAATTTCTGATACTCTCTCAAAGAGTGGAGACAACCAAATCAATAGCCTGAGCCCTCAATCTTGGGGTTCATGCCTGTGAAGCTTATTCCTGCAAAAGATAGGCTAAGCCTACTTAAAATTAAGCCTAAGAATCACCCCCCAAGAACCTCTTTTGTTGCTCAGATGTGGCCTCTCTCTCTAAGCTGACATGGCAAGTGAATCTACTGCCCTCCCCGTCTACGTTGAACATGACTCCCAGGGGGTATAAATCTCCCTGGCAACATGGGAAAGAAATCCTGGGATGAGCTGGGACCCAGCATCAAGGGATTGAGAAAACCATCTTAACTAAAAGAGGGAAGAGAGAAATGAGACAAAATAAAGTGTCAGTGGCTGAGAAATTTCAAGCAGAGTTGAGAAAGTTATCCTGGAGGTTATTCTTTTTTGTTTGTTTGTTTGTTTTTTCTTTTTTAAAATATTTTATTGTATAGTATAAAATATATACAAAGCAAAGAAATAAAAAAAAACATTAGTTTTCAAAGCACTCTTCAACAAGTGGTTACAGGACAGATCCCAGAGTGGTTACAGGACAGATCCATCCTCTCAGATTTTTCCTTCTAGCTGCTCCAGAATATACAAGGCTAGAGGGTTTAAATAATTTTTATCATCACAATCAACTTTTTCTTTTTTTGTGTGTGAAAAAAATATATACAAAAAAGCTGTAAATTTCAAACACAGCACCACAATTAGTTGTAGAACATATTTCAGAGTTTGGCATGGGTTACAATTCCACAATTTTAGGTTTTTACTTCTAGCTGCTCTAAAATACTGGAGACTAAAAGAGATATCAATGTAATGATTCAGCAATCATATTCATTTTAAAATCCTATCCTATCTTCTCTGTATAACTCCACCATAAGCTTTGATCTTCTGGAGGTTATTCTTATTCATTATATAGATATCCCTTTTCAGTTTATGGTGTACTGGAGTAGCTGATGGAAAGTACTTTAAACTATAGAGCTGTATTCCAGTAGCCTTGTTTCTTGAAGATGATTGTATAATGATATAGCTTTTACAATGTGACTGTGTGATTGTGAAAACCTTGTGTCAGATGCTCCTTTTATCTAGGGTATGGACAAATGAGTAAAAAAATATGGATTAAAAAAACAAATAATAGGGGGAACAAAGTAAAATAAATTGGGTAGATGGAACTACTAGTAGGCTATGAGAGAGAGAGGTAAGGGGTATGGTATGCATGAGTTTTTTCTTTTTTCTTTTTCTAGAGTGATGCAAATGTTAACGTTAGTGATAATAAAAAATTATCATGGTGATGAATACACCACTATGTGATGATATTGTGAGCCACTGATTGTACACCATGTATGGAATGTTTGTATGTTAAGAATGTTTGTGTTTGTATGTTGTTTTAGCAATAAAAAATTTATTTTAAAGGGGGAATTTATTAAGTTGCAAGTTTACAGTTCTAAGGCTGTGAAAATGTCCAAACTAAAGCATCCAGGGAAAGATACTTTAGTTCAAGAAGGTCGATGACTTTCAGGGTTTCTCTCTCAGCTGCAAAGGCACATGGTGAGATCTGCTAGTTCTCATCAACGGCTTCCCTGGGGCTCTGTCCATTCTTTTGGCTCTGTTGGTTCTGGTGGCTCTCGTGGCTCTAAAACTTTGTCCAAAATGGGTCCCTCTTAAAGGGCTCCAATAAGCACCCCACCTTGAACAGGTGGACACATACCTTCATGGAAACCATCTAATCAAAAGTTACCACCCACAGATGGTGGAGTTATACAGAGAAGGTAGGTTTAACAAATGAATATGATTGTTGAATCATTAAATTGATATTTCTTTTAGTCTCCAGTATCTTAGAGCAACTAGAAGTAAAAACCTAAAACTGTGGAATTGTAGCCCATACCAAACTCTGAAATCTGTTCTACAACTAATTGCTGTGCTGTGCTTTGAAATTTATTGCTTTTTTTGCATATGTTATTTTTTACAAAAAAAGCAAAAAAGGTTGATTGTGATGATAAAAAAAAATGTTATTCCTTCTAGTCTCCTATATCCTGGAGTAGCTAGAAGGAAAAATCTGAGAAGATGATATGGTAACCCACAGCAAACTCTGGGAGCTGTCCTGTAACTACTTGTTGAAGAGTGCTTTGAAAACTATTGTTTTTCTTTTTTCTTGGCTTTGTACATATGTTAAATTATACAATAAAAAAGTTTAAAAAAAAAAACAAACAAAAGAAATTTACCACCCACAATTGGATGGGTCATATCTCTGTGGAAACAATAAAAAAGATCCCACCCAGCAATATTGAATGAGGATTAAAGGACATGGCTTTTCTGTGGTACATAATAGCTTCTAACCAGCACACATACTGAGCACCTCCTACGTGCCAGGCCCTGCTCTGTGCACTGCGAATACAACCCTGAATAAATTAGACCCCAAAATGAATGAATAAAATTATTTCAGATATTGGTGAATGCCATAAAGAATGCAAAATAGGATAATGGGATAGAGAGAAGCTGGGTGTGGGGGTGGTTCCTCATATAAAGTGGTCAGAGCTTTCTCTAAGGAAGTAACATTTAAGCTGAAATGGTAATGAAATAAGAGTTGGTTATATTAAAATGGGGCAAGAACATTCCAGGCAGAAAGAAGAGCTAGTGCAAAGGTTTGGAGGCAAGAATAAGGGTAATAGGGCTGGTATTAGTGAATGAGAAGTGGAGTGATATGGGATGAGATAGAGAAGTAGGTAGGGTCAAAGAATGCAGGCTTTAGGGAGGGTGGCCAATGAGCTAGGACTGTATTGTGGGATAGACTAAAGCTTCTCAAGCTTTAATGTGTATGCCAATCATTAAGGGTCCTGTGAAAATGCAGATTCTGACTCAGTAGGTCCAGAAGGAGGCCGGAGAGTTTATATTTCTAACAAGCTGGATGCTGCTGCTCCTGGTGGTCTCACTTTGCATAGCAAGGGCATAGAAGAAAATGCTAGGAAGTAAGTAGGTTTTGCCATCCTTCAATTAGGGAAAAGTGATGTTTTCCCTGGGAATGGGATAAAAGCTAAAGGGAATGAGGGAAGATAGTGACTAAAGAAAACATGATGTTGGGAAATTCCAGACACTAACAATGATTATTCAGAATGATCCATGATGTCGCTTTTAGCATATAGATAAAAGAATTAAAAGATGGTCACCAAAAGGAGGAATCTAAATAAAATACTATTCTCAGTTATTTATTTAGAAGCAGGAGTGGTAAATTTCCAAAGTGAGTTTCCCCACAGGTTAGCACTGCTGCTTCATCCTTGCACCCCACCAGCCATGCTTTGCCCCTTGCTTGTAAAAGGTACGACTGTTTCCATACTCTCCTTAACCATCTATGGCTCCCTATGGTTACTGCCCACAGCTGGAGCTCAGAGCTGCCACTGTGCCTCTTGAACATCCTCTCTAGTACCTCTATCTCATGCTGTCAACTCTTCTCCCTCCATTTCCCAGGTGAGAGCCCAGGATTTGTCTGGGATGAGAGGACAATCAGAGGCCTAGGGACAACAGAAGAGGGCATTGCACAAGCCTGTTAACCCCTACAATACTGCCTGGGGTACAGTCATGGAAATAGAGCCAGAATGTGCTTCCCTTCCTCCTCCTCCCACCTCTGGGGATGGGAACTGAGTAGTTTAACATTACAAGCCATATGGCATTTTCTTTTAAAGAATACTCTTCCTAGAATGCATTCAGAAGCTCAAAACAGTAAAAAAAAAAAATTTAAATAAAATCAAATGCTTCTTTGTATAAACTTTTGTATCACATGATGGATCCCTTGTTTGTTATAAGCACGTATTTCCCAAAACTTTCCTGTTTTTTAAATGATTCGTGAATTGAAAATTTTGTCCCTGGAAGGAAAGCCACATTATTGAAGCTGTAAACAATACAATGACTATGGCTTTAATCCTTTGAATAAGGCTTTGTTTTCCATTGACAGAAAACTTCCTAAAGGAAGGAAAGCCAGGAACATTCAGGAAGGATTTGTATTTTATTTTACAACAGCTTTGTGAAGGGAGAAAATCATTTGGAAACCTACAACTCCTTTTCCTGGTTGATGGGCATCGGAAACACAGTCGTGCCGGGCTCTGACTGCAGACAGTGGCTCCCCACCCACGAAAGACTTCCTGACCCCACTGCCAACTTTGTTTTGTTATTGTTTTATTGACACTAACAGACGTTCATCCTGTGCCTGAGTTTCACATATTACCGGGACATGACTCGGAACAGGTGCAACCACAGATTATCTATATTTGCATGGATCAAAAATGTTTCCTTAATCTATTCCACTAGGTTTATATTGTATGCACCATAATTTGTGGATTATCTGTTAAAAATATGTAATAATAACAATGCAAAAACAGTCATCATCAAGTGAACTCTTTATTTTGTCTCCCTAGCCCCAGCACTGCATTTTCATTGACTTTACTAGTTTACAAACCAACAATAATTTTCTTTAAAAATAAAGTGAAATCAAATCGCTGAATCATTCTTATGATTTGGGGAGAGGGTCTGTGGATAAGAGGAGCCCACTTTATATCCCTAAATGTTCATGTGGCCATTCCTGCTTTGTGTGGGTTCTGTGCCAGATGGACAAATTATGGAGTCCAATGCATGGTTCTCTCAGGGCCCACTTGTAGAAGCCAAAAGGGCCTCTTGGACACCTGCCCCTTCCGCAACTCTGAGTGATATTGTTCTCATTTATTAATTCCCCACTGAGTGAAGAATACCATACTCCTCCTCTTATGGCCACCAGCCCTTAGGGCTTGTCTCGGGTATGTGTCCGGGGACCTCATTTAGATATTCATCATCCTGAGGATTATTTCAGGTAGCAAACCTCAATTATAGGACTCCTTCATAAGTGACTTCCCAGACACAGAAGGTGCAACTGAGATTGAACTTTGGTCTTTCTAAGCTGTAACTAAAGAAGACAACATCTCTTCATCTGTGAGGTTCTCATCTTTACAGCATTACCTGTGCGAGTGGGAATAGTCAGCCTCCCCACTCTGTTAGGGACACTCAGGGGAAAAGAGAAAGGTCTTTGGCTGAAAGATAGAATCCATTTTCAGTGTTTTTCAAAGTTGCAACTGCTTTGATTTAATTCAAGGAGGTCCTCCAAGTTACATTTAGTAGAACAAAATTTAAACGGATATTCTATATTAGGACTTTTGCAGCTCATATCGAAAGCCACATGGCACATTAATGGTCATATGATATACAGCATGTTCCATATACATAAATAATATCTACCCTTACATTTGCTTGATATATATGAGGCCTATGACTTATTTATGCCTAACCACCATGTTTTATGACTACAGACAGTGAGGCTCAGAGAACAAAACCAACTTTCACAAAACCACACAGCTACTACAGAGCAGAGATGGGACTCTGACACAGGCTGTCTGACTGTCTCCAAAGACCTTGATCTTAATACACCAAGAGAATGCAGACCTATTGAATTTTATAATTAGCTTTCATATTTGTCTAGGAGTTCTTGAGGCAGTCTTCAGGCAGGCAGGAAACAGGGGGATCAGAGCTGCTTGAAGCAAAAGCACCCCCTCACTAAAGAGTGGGACAAAGATCAAAGGTGATGGTAGAGTTATACAGAGGTAGGGTTTAACAAATAAGCATGATTGCTGAATCATTAAATTGATATCTCTTTTAGTCTCCAGTATCTTAGAGCAGCTAGGAGTAAAAACCCAAAATTGTGGGAATTGTAACCCATACCAAACTCTGAAATCTGTTCTACAGCTAATTGTTCGCTGTGCTTTGAAAGTTATTGCTTTTTTGTATATATGTTATTTTTCACAAAGAAGAAAGGAAAAAAGTCAAATGTGATGATAAAAAATATTTAAGCCCTCTAGCCTCCTATATTCTGGAGCAGTCAGAAGGAAAATATGAGAGGATCGTATGGGAGCCCCTGATAAACTCTGAGATCTGTCCTGTAACTATCTGTTGAAGAGTGCTTTGAAAACTATTGCTTTTTTCTTTCTTTGCTTTGTTATATTATACAATAAAAAAAAGTTAAAAAGAAGGTGGCAAAGGGCTTAGTCATGCAATTAAGGGGGCAGCACTGGTGCGCAAACAGAATGGGGTTTATACACAGGAGTGCAGCAATATGAGTTTTTCTTCCAGAACCAACCATCTACATGTGTATAGGATTTTTCTTCAGGTGTCTACGTCATTGGACCACAAATTTAAGATAGGATAACAGAAACCAGCTTAACCACAAACTTGTTGAGCACTGACAAGTACTAGTATAGGGATAAATATCTTGGTGCTTGTGATTAGATGCAATATATTTTTACACATTTGTAAGATGTGTTAATTCTTGTACTTGAGGAATAGCAGATGACAAAAGCTAAATTACAGCACTGAATTAGAAAAACGAAAAGAAAAGGAAATGATGCAAACATAACCATGGGGGTTATCTGCAGTCACCCATGCAGAGGCTGATCCCCTGCCTCTCTGGGCATTTCAATGTTAAGAAACTGCATGCCTCCACTGTGTGTCACTCACTAAAGTTGGTGGGTCTCACTGGGTCAGCTGAAAAAAAAATAGCACCCCTCCCCACTTCCCCCACCTTGCAGTGGTGGCTCTAGAACAGCTACCTAGGAGGGATTTGAAGGTTGTATATGGTTGCAAAGTGGCACCGGGAAGCTGTCTTAAAGCTGCAATTGCATAACAAGCACGGAGGCTTTCCTCAGTTTAAAGTTTGACTAGCACAGATTTGGCGTTTCCTCCTTCAGTCCGTGGACACAAAGGGCTTTGTGCCGTACACCAACCAGGCCCTCCTCTCAGTGAAGGCTCATAAAGAGTTCCACCTACCAGGACCGCTCCTCACCTGCCCCCTGCTCCCTCACTGTCTACTCTCTGCAGTGACCACACAGGAATGGGGAAACTGAGGAAATCAGGCAAACACTCCATCCTACCATGAACAATGAACCAGATCAAGCGTGGCACGACTCTTCTTAATGTAACTGGTAGCATGGGACGCGGCCCAGAATCTAGAACAAATGTATATGGTAATGAAAGTCTTAAAGGAGTTTCTTAACTAAAGTAAGAGGACCAAGCAACATAAATTAAAGAAATAACACTACACTTACCTAAGTCACTTTAGGATACAGTAATGCTTATCATTTTCCAGAAACTTTCCTGATTAATTTGATAGACTTGAGGCATTCTTTACTGGAATCAGGATATGGCAGTGGTTAAGCTTGCAGCCCTGGAGTCTGATCCATGGTTTATGATCGTGATTCTCCCATTTATTGTTTGAATTTCTACACATTAAGACAATTCTCTGTGTGTTAGTTCCCCATCTATAAAATGAAGAAAATAATAGTACCTAGCTCAAAAAATTCTTCTAAGAATCAAAAATATTCATAAAAATATTTTAGTTAGAACAGTGCCTGGCACATTATAAGCATTTCAGAAGTGTTCATCCTTATTGTAATTCTTATTTGGCCTTTTCATAAGCCTTGAAAAGTGAGCCATTTTGTCTGTCAAGCCCAGAGGTAATTTTCAAGATCCAAAAAGTAAGTTACACCTCCTTAGGTCTAGTGGCCTGATGGGTAATGGTGAACTTGGTGGAAAGACACAAAAACAGGATGGATGGGTGAAGCCCTACTATTCCAATTAGATATTGATGCATACCAAATCACCTCAAAGAATAAACCTATTTCCCACCCCCCTGCCCCACTCAGAATATGGAATATGGTTCCTTTTGGTCTAAAGTCATATTCAGAATTGTTAATGAGTAGATAAAGGACACAAGGTTAGAGAAAATAATTATGTCGCAAGGTAAACTTCGAAAAGTAAAACTTTTACTTAAAGAAAAGGTAGAGGATAAACCACATATTTCCTGAACTGTGAGAACGGAGAGTTTATGGTGAAAAAAACAAAGGTAATATGCAAAATTGAGCAAAGCAGAAATTAATAAAAGAGAGACTGAATAATGAATAAGAAAGGCTAGAAAACAAGAGGCCATTCTTGTAATTGCCATATTTTTATTTTTCCCTACCTCCATACCAATGTACAATCCTTTAAAAAGTACAACGTAAAAAGGACAATTTGTTTTGTATTTTACATTTCAATTCATTGGGGGTGGGTTTTTTAAGGATCTTTGCAGAATTTCTGAATATGGCTGCAGTCTATATGGAAATATAAAGTTAAAACTAGAGATAATCTAACAAATGAATTATTCTTCGTCCTGAACTCCCCAACTCCCTACTGGAGGTCTTTGAAGTTAAAGACCAGCAATGTTAAAAAGGAAAAAGCAGAAAGTTTTTGGTCGATTTTTTAATGTTAGGGAGAAGAAAAAGCAGTAAGAAATGACACCAAGATTTGGGAGCTGGAATATAAGTGAATGGTTATATTTCCTAGAGTGATTAAGAAAATGAGTAGAAGGGAAAGAGAATTGTGTTTTGCAGGGAAAGATTACAAAAACGAGTTTGTGACTGAAAAAATATTTTAAGGGAAAGTAGCAGCCAGCTGGCATTTTCATAGCACACTGATATTCCTGGTTTAACTTCTATTTGAGAGAGGGGCCCCACTCATTTTCATTTTATGAGACTATAACCTTTTATTATTCATTTTACTGTTTGTTATTTATTGAGATGTTTCTACCCAGTGTGTTTACAACTTACATAAAATACTGAAGACAATCAAATACATACAAACAAGGCTGGAAAATGCAACTTGCCCAGTGAAAATACCATTAGTATTTAGTAGCAGCTGCATACTGTAAAACAATTGGAATCATCTCAGATAGAAGGCAGATGAAAAACAAAAGAAATGAATATCAAGATGTCTTGCTGGAAATTTTTTTTCTTCTTTTTTTAATATAAGGTGGTTTTAAATGGGCAGTCAGGGAAAGATGATAAGTTGCCCAAATGAGAAACCAGATAAACCATCAAGAACAGAATGCAAAGGGAAGAGGTAAAGTTCTCATGGGAACAGGATATAAAATTGATGACAATAGGCTTTCAAAGAGGATGAAGCGCAACTTAACAATGTGTACTATGTATTATTTGCATAAACTCAGAAGAACTTGGCACCATCTATATTATCCACATCACAATCAGAAACCAGGAAGTAAGGGGATAAAAGGGTTTCAAGCAGCCAAAATAGGGGTTGGTGTATTCAACTTTACTCAAGAGATTTCTCAGGTCCTCACTTCACAAACAATTCCAATAAACTTGGCTATCTCTTTTTCCAAAGACGACAAGATTCAGATTCAACATTTACATGTTATCTGCCATAATAACAGCTTTCACTTGTTCAGCATTAACTATGCCCTAAGCACTGTTCCACACTCTATCTGGATTGATTCCTTTAATCACTATAGCGATATAAGAGGTAAAGACTAGGGATTATCTCCACTTCACAGATGAGGAGACCAAAACACAGAGAAGTTAAAAATGCACCAAAAGTCACCCAGCTATTAAGTGGTAGAGTTGTGCTATGAACCTGGGCTAGTCATGCTCCTACATCCTTAAAACCAGACCAGTTCTTCTCAATTTGAGTGTGCATCAGAATCACCTAAAGGGCTTTTATGACCCAGATTGCTGGGCCCTATCCTCAGAGCTTCTGATTTAAAGGTCAGGGGTGGGGCCAGAGACTTTACATTTCTAGCAAGGTCCCAGGGGATGCTGATGTTGATATTAATGGTCCAGGGACCACAATTTGTGAATCACTGAACTAGACAATACTATGTGTCCGTGGACTGTCCAGGGTGTTTTATGTGTGTTTTCTCATTTCAATTATTATTTCATTTACATGAGAAAAATACCATTATCCTCATTGTCTTGAGAAAACTGAGAATAAGAGATGTTAAATGACTTCCCCCAAATCACACAGCTAGTATTGGATACTGCCAGTTATCTTCTTCCTCTTTTTTAACAGATTCTGATTTTATTTGGGTATCCACCTCTCTCTCCCATGCATCTATGTGTTTCAGTGAAGACAATACCCCTTCTCTCCGCTGTGAATCCCTGGTCCCATTTGCCTTACCAAAAACTGCCCAGGGACAGGTATGTAATGTAATTCTGGTCAGTGAGATGTGAAATAAAACCTGCTGCAAGGTATTTTGAGAAAATTTTTGTTTGTTTATTCATTTGTTCTGCATCTGAGAGAGATATAAGAAGGCTGGGGTTCTCTCTCCTTTGCTAACATTGTCATGACTAGATATGACACCTGAATTAGCTGCAGCCATTCTGCTACCAACCTGAGGATGGAGCTTGTAGAGCTGAGAGAAGTAAAGAACTGTTCTGTCCTTCATAACACTGCGAAATAGCTGGATTAATTAAACTTGGACTCTCCCCTTCTTCAAGCCTCTGATATGTGAGCAATACCTTCCTTTACTGTTTTAAACAGTCTGAGTCAGGACATATCTTCCTTGCAGCCAAAGGCACCCTTTCTGACCTAGCTCAGGTTCACAGCACAACTCTACCACTTAATAGCTGGTGGGTTTTGGGTGCATTTTTAACTTCTCTGTGTTTGGGTCTCCTCATCTGTGAAGTGGAGATAATCCCTAGTCCTTACCTTTTAAATTGCTACAGTGATTAAAGGAATCCATCCAGATAGAGTGTAGAACAGTGCTTAGGGTGTAGCTGCTGCTGAACAAGCTGATGAAGAGGGGTGCTAAGATCTGAATGACATACAAGCATGAGGGAAGAAGTAACAGCAAGGCTGAAGCCACAATCAATTTGAGTACAAGAATTCAAAAAGCTTGACAAGCCAGAGTCATTGATGATAGGGTTAAAGAATCCTTAACACTTCAGAAGCCTTGAAGACGTTACTCTAACTCTTTATAGAACGTTGGCCTCCTTATTGTTCCTCTCACTTGAAAGTCTTTTCATTGGCTGTTCCCTCAGAATGCTCTTCCCCCAGATATCTATGTGGCCACATCTACCACCTTCTTCAAATCTTCAAACGCCACTTTTTTAATGGGGTCTGCCGAGCCCACCCTCTGCAACCTAGATTCTCTGTCCCCCTTACTTTGCTTTCTTTGAACATGTTAAATACTTTATTTATCATTTCTGAACATGTTAAATACTTTATTCATTAAGACTTTACTTATTGTCTGTATCCCTTCTCTAAAATATAAGATCCACAATGGCAGGAATCTTTATGTGCTTTGTTCCCTGATATATCCCATTGCCTAGACTAATGCCTGATACATAGTGGTCCCTCAAGAAATTATTTGTTAAATGAATGAACACTGGTGTTTATTAAAATAATTACAAATCATCTGCTAGAAACCTGTATACACAGATATTATAAAATTAAACATGAAAAATGACTTCTGAGCTAAACTGGCAGATCTCATTTTGCTCCCAGCCCATATCCTACAAAAACTACAATCAGGGGAATTGGAAGAACAGGAGAAGAAATAAAACTCCAAAAATGTGGGAAGCTAGAAAGCAAATAGACAGCGGTAATCTACTTAGCATATATGAAAAGCTGAATTCTAAGGTAGCAGTTAAGAAAGCAGATAAACATTCTAACTATACTAAAAAAAAAAAACACTTCAAAAGACTCAGCACCAAATATATCTGAAAATGGACGGGGGAGTGGGAGTTATCATAAGGAATATTTGAGGAAAGCTACTGAGAAGTGGGATACCTGCAACCCCTCCCTACTCCACTCACTGGTGAGTCTTCTCCCATCCTGACATGATTTCTCCTCTGCAGAAGGTAACAGAGTGGGTCCTTGGACTTCAGGAACTGCCAAAATAATGAGGGTATGCGGGTACTGTACCAAAAGTAGGGGGATTAAGTGACCAAATACATATTCTGGGAATGCTGAGTATTCCCAGAACACTGGGAGGGAGACTTTTACTCTTCAGGTAGGAGATAGAAGACATTTTGGGGGAACAATCTGACCATCCAAGGGGAAAGATCTAAAGATGCTAACACTGGAGGCTGCCCATCAAGGGCCCACCCAGATTGTCCCACAATAAAAGTCAAAATTGACAATCCAATCCAAATGCTCAGAGCTTCAAATGAGCTTTTTAGTCCCTACTTTTTTTTTCTTTCTTTCTATGCTATATGGCAGAAGTCACATTTCATTCCTTTTCCATATGAGTATCCCCTATAGCAGCACAATTTGTTGAATTTTTGTTTCGTTTGGTTTTTCATTTGTTTGTTTGTTTGGAAAGTGCATGGGCCAGGAGTTGAACCCAGGTCTCCCGCAGGGCAGGCGAGAATTCTACCACTGAACTACCCTTGCACACCCTAGTCCTTACTTTTAATATGAGTAGACGATCAAGAATTCACCAGACAGCCAAGACAAGTCTGTGACACAGAAGATGAAGATCAAAACAAAAAGGAAAACAAGTAACTTACAGGGAAAGGACTGTAGAGAATTTAAATGGACTTAAATTAAAAAAAAAATTTCTTATTAATATGCTCAGCGATTAAGAGAAGATATTTCATACATGTGAAAAAGATCAGGATGCTTTTCTAAAAAATCATTATTGTGGTAACACATATACAAAATACTATTTCCCATTTTAACCACTTTCACATGTATAATACAGTGACATTAATTTGTCACAGCATTGTACTACCATTACCACTATCCATTACCAAAACTTTTTCATCAGTCCAAATATAAACTGTACTCATAAAGCAAGAACTCCCATTCCCCCCAATCCTCTGGTAACCTGTAATCTACTTCAACTTTCTGAGGGAGTGCAAACTGTTTTTCACAGGGCAGCACCCTTTTACATTCCTACCAACAATGTATAAGGGTTCCTATTTCTTTGCAGTCTCACCTGCAAATGCTGATTATTATTTTCCTTTTTTTTTTTTTAAAATAATACTAATTGCAGTGGGTGTGAAGTAGTACTCACTGTAGTTCTGATTTGCATTTCTCTAATAATGTTGGACATCTTTTCATGTGCTTATTGGCCATTTGTATATTTCTTTGGAGAAATGTCTGCTTAAACTCTTTGGCCCATTTTTTTCCCCACTTAATTGTGTATTCATTACCATGATCATTTTTAGAACATTTGCATCACTCCAGAAAAAGAATGAAAAAGAAAAAAGAAAAAACTCATATATCCCATACCCCTTACCCCTCTCTCTCTCATTGACCACTAGTATTACAATCTACCCAATTTATTTTACCCCTTATCTCCCAGTCTAGTTTGCTAGCTGCCAGAATGTGATATACCAGAAACAGAGCAGCTTCTAAAAGAGGGAATTTAATAACTTCCAAGTTTATATGTTCTGAGGCCATGTAAATGTCTAAATTAAAGCAAGTCTATAGAAATGTCCAATCTAAGATATCCAGGGAAAGATATCTTGGTTCAAGAAGGACGATGAGGTTCAGGGTTTCTCTTTCAACTGGAAAGACACATGGCGAACACGGCAGTGTCTCCTAGCTTTCTCTCCAGGCTTCTTGTTTCATGAAACTCCCCAGGGGACGTATTCCTTCTTCATCTCCAAAGGTCTCTGGTGGCGTGGGCTCTGGCTCTCATCATTTTTGTGGCTCCAAAAAGGGACTCTCTGCAAAATGTTTCCTTTTTTAAAGGATTCCACTCAAGGCCCACATGGAATGGGTGAAGTCACATCTCCCTTGTGCTGCTTTGAAAGGAAGTATGCCCCCTAGAAAAGCCATGTTTTAATCAAAATATCATTTTGTAAAGGTAGAATAATCCCTATTCAATACTGTATGTTTGAAACTGTGATTGGACTATCTCCCTGGATAATGTGATTTAGTCAAGAGTGGTTGTTAAACTGGATTAGGTGACAACACGTCTCCACCCATTTGGGTGGGTCTTGATTGGTTTACTGGAGTTCTATAAAAGGGGAAACGTTTTGGAGAAAGAGATTCAGAAAGAGCAGAGAATGCTGCAGCACCACGAAGCAAAAAGTCCACCAGCCAGAGACCCTTGGAGATGAAGAAGGAAAACGCCTCCTGGGGAGCTTCATGAAACCAGAATCCAGGAGAGAAAGCTAGCAGATGATGCCTTGTCCACCATGTGCCCTTCCAGCCAAGAGAAAAGCCCTGACTGTGTTCGCCATGTGCCTTCTCACTTGAGAGAGAAGCCCTAAACTTCATTGGCCTTCTTGAACCAAGGTATCCTTCCCTGGATGCCTTAGATTGAACATTTCTATAGATTTGTTTTAATTGGGAAATTTTCTTGGCCTTAGAACTATAAACTAGCAACTCATTGAATTCTCCCTTTTAAAGGCCATTCCGTTTCTGGTATATTGCATTCTGGCAGCTAGCAAACTAGAACATCCCTCTAATGAAAAGTTAATACTGAAGCTGCATGTGAGAATGATAGAGGGAGGAGGGCTGGGGACATAAATGAAATCAGAAAGAAAGATAGATGTTAAAGAACGAAATGGTATAATCCAGAATGCCTGGAGTGTATAATAATAGTGAAATGCACAATGAACAAATCTTAAAAATGCTTTTGCATGAGGAAGAACAAAGGATTGTCATTATTGCAAGGTGCTGAAAATAGATGATAATACTTTAAAATATCACCTTAGGTGTGAGACTAAAGCAAAAAATGTTTATTTGTCACAAAATTTATATTTTGACTAGAGCATTTCCTAATATAACCCATGCAGATAGTTGATTAAACGTCATAAGTACTTGGAATCTCAGGTAGGCACATGAGATTTTGCTGGTTTGTCCAGAGTGATTCCCCGATGAATCCCAGAATGATTTGATCAGTGACTGGAAAAATATTTGCAAGCTCCCTTCAGGGAATGGTGAGAACGGGGAGAAATTCAACTTCCTCAAGTTGAATTCTTGATATTCTCACAAGCAGTGTGGACAACCAAAGCTATAGGCTGAGCCCTCAGTCTTGGGGTTTGTTCATATGAAACTTAACCTCACAAAAGATAGGTCAAGTCTACTTAAAATTTAGGCCTAAGAGTCACCCCCAGGAGGGCCTCTTTTGTTGCTCAGATGTGGCCTCTCTCTCCAGCCAACATGATGAGCAGTCTCACCACCCTCCCCCTCTCTGCGTGGGACATGACTCCCAGGGATGTGTACCTTCCTGGCAACGAGGGACAGAGATCCTGGAATGAG
>PVIY010037354.1:0-24745 GCA_004026745.1 Myrmecophaga tridactyla
GTGATCCTTGTTTTAAAATGGCAGATAATCTGACAAAATTGACTAGTGGCTTTGGATGAAAGGCAGATTTTAAGAGCCATGAACTTGGATAATTAGCACAAGAGATTTCCCAATTTAATGAGGAAAGTGCAGCCTGGTTTCTCCTCGCAGCTTATAGTGAAATGGGACAAGAAAGAAATAAGCTGAGAACTGAACTCTTGGGTACAAGGAAACCAGAAACTGATGTTCTGGAAAATTCTGGGTTTCCACGAAGGGAGACCCCAGATGACGGTCTCATACCCCACATGAGGATTTGGCCAAATGTGGAACCAGTCAGCCATTACAGAGAAAGTCAGGATTGGACATGGAGTTATCCAGGAATGATTTGTGGAAACTCCTTATGTCTGATGGGCATGATCCAAGGCTAATGCATAGAAAGCCAACGAGAGTGTTGAGGAATCTGTATAAAGAAGACCACTGCAAGTTGGGGCTGAGAGGGATAGAGAAGAGATACACTGGAGGAAAAACAACTTCAGAGGCAGAACTATGGTAGTCAAAGTCTGAAGTCAAGAAGCCTAGGGCTTCTTGGACCCACCTAAGCACTTAGAGAGGGTGAACTTGCCCTGAAGGCAGAGGATGGGCCTTCCACCTCATTGCAGTGGAAGTGTGGTGCCACCTCAAGCCTTGGAGAGGGTGCAACATATTTCTAGGGGTTTAGGGAGAGCCTGGCTGCCACCACATGTAGGGGCTGAACGTGTGCCCCGGAAATGGCAGAGAGCCCGGTGCGGCCCAGATGCTTGGAGAGAGTGGAGCCAAGAAAAAAAGGGTCTCCCCAATGCCCCCCAAGGTTGCATTTGGAGAGGCGGGCTACTGCATAGGCCCCTGGAAAGGGTGGGACTGCTGCTTTCTAAAGCCCTGAAGATAAATGACTCTCAGGCTTTGAAATCTAATAGAGTTTGCCCTGCAGGTTTCAAAACTGCCTGGGTCCAATGACCCCTGTGTTTCTTCCAATTTCTCCCTAAGGAAATGAAAATATGTATCCTATGACTGTTCCTCCTTTGCATATTGGCAGCAAATAACTTGTTCTGAGCTTTTACAAGCCAGAGCCAGAGGGGAGAATTTTGCCTTAGGACTGTCCATGCCTATAGCTGACTTTGTATTGGTTTTAACCTTGTATTGTATTTGTATTGTTACTGAATGGTTTAACAATTTCTGATACTGTGATAGAATGAATATATTTTGTATATGGGAAAAAATGTCTTTTTTTAGGGTCCACAGGATGGAATGTGTAGGATTAAAAGGATTTACGTACCCTAGAAAAGCCATGATCTAATCCTAATCCAATCTTGTGGGAGCAATCATTTATCTGAATCCTTATTCAATAATGCAGGATGGAAACTTGATTAGGTTATCTCCACAGAGTTGTGGGTATGAACTTCTGAACAAAGGCAGATGCAACTCCACTCAATCCAGGCGGGTCTGGTTTAGTTTATAGGAACCCTTTAAAAGAGGAAACATTTTGGAGAAAGCCTGATAATGATGAGACAGCCACAAGAATGATTACAGTCCATGCAGCGAGAGACCTTTGGAGCTGAAGAAGGAAAATGTCCCTGGGGGAGCTTCATGAAACAAGAAGCTTAGAGAGAAAGCTAGCAGACATTGCCATGTTCGCCATGTGCTTTTCCAGTTAATAGAGAAACCCTGAACTTCAATGGCCTTTCGTGAGTGAAGGTGACCTCTTGTTGGTGCCTTAATTTGGACGTTTTTATAGACTTGCTTTAATTAGGATATTTTCTCAGCATTAGAACTGTAAACTAGCAACTTATTAAATTCCCCTTTTTAAAAAGCCATTCCTTTTCTGATATATTGTATTCTGACAGCTAGCAAACTAGAACAATCCTATTTATGTATAACCTGGTATTTTCCTTGGAACTTTGGATATCTGAGTGACACCTAAGACACAGAGTTGGAGTTCTGCAGCTCTGAAAGTCAGCATTGCTACATACAACAATTGTCAAAGAAACCAAAAAAGAGATTAGGCTTCAATTAGAGAAAAGAAGGAAGCCGATCTGGTCAGAACTAAGGTAACTCAGAATTCAGGGTGTGTTCGTTTGAATCTATTGTGTACCCTAGAAAAGCCATGTTAATCCCTACTCAGTATTGCTGAATGGGACCTTTCTTTTTTTTTCTTACATGGGCAAGGCCCGGGAATCGAACCCAGGTCCTCTGGCATGGCAGGCAAGCATTCTTGCCTGCTGAGCCATCGTGGCCCGCCCTGGATGGGACCTTTCTGGTTGTTTCCATGGAGATGTATCTCCACCCATTCAAGGTGGGGTTACTTACTGGAGCCCTTTAAGAGGGAACCATTTCAGAAAAACCTTTAGAGCCCAGGCACAGTCAGAGACATTTGGAGATGAAAAAGGAAGATGCCCCCAGGGAAGCTTCATGAAACAAGAAACCCAGAGAGAAAGCTAGCAAACTTCACACCATGTGCCCTTTCAGCTGAAAGAGAAACTCCAAACTTCACCAGCCTTACTTAAGTGAAAGTAACCTCTTGTTGGTGCCCTAATTTGGACATTTTCATGGGCTTAGAACTGTAAACCTGAAACTTAATAAATCCTCCTTTTTAAAAGCTGTTCTGTTTCTGATATATTGCATTCTGGCAGCTTGCAAACTAAAACACAGGGTAAAGGATGATGCTGTTTGCATTTTAGAACTTCACCTACTGTATGAGACCAAAAGAGGAGAAGTTTATTTTGTCCAAAACCTAAATTTTCTGTAGCACATAATCTAACTCAACCTGTCTGGATAGCTCATTTAGACAATCTGAAAACATGCAGCCCAGAAAGGGAAAGAGGGCTTGCTATTCTATACAGCTTAATGTATAATACCTGGATACATCCCAGAGTTTGTTTGGTAAATAATTTAAAGTATTGGTTAAGTCCCTCGAAGGACTGGAAAAAACACATGGAACTCTACCACCCGGGAAACCCTTCATACTGTCTCAAATATTAGAGACTCTCAAGTCAATAGACCAAGCCCTTGATCTCCACACTTGCTTTTATGAAACATTTTTCTGTAGTGGAGAAGCTAAGCCTTACTATAGTTATGTCTAAGAGTTACTTCCAGAATACCTGTTTTATTGCTCAGATGTGGCCTCTCTAAGCCCAACTTAGAAAGGAAAATTATTACCCTCCTTCCCATGTATGACATGACATGCAGAGGTGAAAGTTTCCCTGGTAATGTGGGAGGGACATGACTCCAAGGGATGAGTGTGGCCCTGGCACCATGGGATCAAAAACTTTCTGTCCAAAAGGGGAAAAAGAAACATAACAAAATAAAGTATCAGTGGCTAAGAGAGTTCAAATAGAGTAGAGAGGCTATTTTGGAGGCTACTCTTATGCAAGCTTCAACTAGATATTGCTAATTGCCACAGGTTGCCAAATATCAACCAAATCCATTCCTGTTAACCCTAAACAACACCCAGGGCTCTATCTGAGATTCTACATAAGTTTCACATACTAAGATTACTTTCCAGAAATCTAGAACCTCCAGATGCTTCCTCAGCAAATAAGTCTTGAAACACAGGGGGGCCAGCCTCTCCCAAAACATCAACTAGTTTCACCTCCCATCCCAATACTGTCAACATGGCTTCCCAACATGAAAAAATTAGAATGGCAGAGCCCAAATACTCCTAAAGATTAGGAGAAGGATCAAAGGAGGAGTTAGAAAAGATAGGATTTAACAAATGAGCATGACTGCTGAATCATTATATTGATTTTTTTTTTTTAGTCTCCATTGTCTTAGAGCAGCTAGAAGGAAAAACATGAAATTGTGGAACTGAATTCCATACCCAACTATGGATTTAGTTATAGAAATCCATTCTATAACTACTTGTTACAATGTAGTTTGAAATTTGTTGCTTTTTTGTATATAGATTTCACAATAAAAAATGTTTTAAAAAAAGTCAGGCGTGCTGAAAAATAAGGACTTTGCTAGATTAAAGAGACAAAAATAAATAAACTGTTACATGCAACAAGATCTTGGTTCAGATACTATTTTAAATAGCTAGCTCTAATGAAAATTTTTTCTGGATCAACTGGGGAAATTTGAGTATCAGCTGGGATTAGAGGAAATGCATATTTACTGACATAGAAAAGAGGGCACCACGGATTAAAAAAGAAGGCTGCAAAACAGTATTTATGGCATGATCTCATTTTAATAATACAAAATAAAATAAACACCAACATATATGTGCAGAAAGAAAGATCTGGAAGGATATGTACCAAATTGCTAACAATGGTGATTTCTTGGTGATAGGACTGTCAAGTTTTAATTTTTTGCATATTGATATATACTCATTTTTTTTTACACAGTACACATACTGCCTCTGAAATGATAAAAACAATATTCAAAGTATCACGTTGGGAGCTTTAAAAAAATACTGATGCCCAGGACTTACACCAGACAAATTGTAAAAGGTTGAAAAACACTTAAAAATTTTTTTCAACAAATTGGGGTAGATAAAAAAGAAACTTCTTGCCTATGGTGGACTTTAAGAAATACATCTGTAGCAGTTTTTTCATTCCATGAGTTAGGAGATTAACCTAAATAGAAGCAGTAATGAATAAAACCTTCTAGGAATAGTAAATTATATTAGTCAATTGTACAAATCAGGTCCTTGGTTGAAAAAAAGAAACTATATCTCACTATTTTAAACAGAAAAGGGATTTATTAGGATAGTGGGAGTTCAAAGAACAAATGAGAGGATCCTTGACTTGGCAAACAGGCAGAAACCAAGGGAAGCTAAAGAGTCAGAACACTGCCAACATTACCCATGGGGTAGCAAACTACCCCAGCTAGCAAGCACTGCTATCACCACCATCAGACTCTGCCACTGGAATGAATTCCAAACTGTCTTTGCTTCCTTGCATTTTCTCATTCCAGAAGCAAGTTCCCAGTCAAGTGTACCTGATTACACAGTTTGAGTTATATGCCCTAGCTGTGGCTCTAGGGGCCCCAAACAGAAAGTATATGTATATGGGGTATGTGTGAGCTTGCTAGCAAGCCACATACACAAAGCCTTTCAGCCTTCCTGTCCCACTAAGATTCACAAAAGGGCAAAATTGGAAGGGGGTTACATGGCAAACAGACATAACAAACAAGAAGGATTATTTTAAAGTCTAATCAGTAGTATGTCCAACACAGGAAATCTTGCTGGTCTTGCTGTCAGTAATAAACTTTAATTGTTATACCTTCTTATCCCTCACTGTTCTAAAAAAAATGATTTCCTGAAAAGTAATTTCACAATTACAAAGAGTAAAAATTATAACTTTTCTCAAGCAGTTAATCTTCTTTCTGATATTTTCTTATTCAAAAGACAAGCACTAGCTGTGAACAAACCTAAAAACGCACTTTCCCACAACTAAAACAAACTAAATTTACTTAAATCACAACAATTCCAAGTAAGAATGGTACATTAAAATAAGACCAAGAGAAGGTAATCCTATCTGAGTCCAGGCTACTTAACCAAAATAAATACAAGCACATTTACTACCTGATGCAATCTGACAAATTAAATTCTGGCTGTAACATTCAGATGACTAATTAGACTGTAGGGTTTCAAAGTCAGCAAAAATGTTTCTATGGCATTTGCTCTAAAAGTCACTAAACACTACAAACAGGCAAACCATTCAATAAAGATAACTTATCAAACATTTTCAGATACACTGGTTTGAAAGGCTCCAATTTCCTATGAATATAAATAGACTATTCGTGACATTTAAAAAACTATACCAAGTTGCTATAATTGAGCATTTTAATAGAAGTAACTATTATTTTATGAGAATAACACACATTTTACTTCAAGTTCATTTTCACTTACAAGTATTTCGAAAAATCTTTTCTCAAGGGAAAAAAACTTGGCTTCTAATCCAAAACTATATGCAAATCAGAGAAGCAGTCTCTGGACTTAGCCAGTTCTGCCACTTACCAGCTGTGTGGCATTACGCCAAGTCGATTTACTTCTTTTTTGTTTCAAATCCCTATTCATAATTTGGAGATTGTCGGACTGTTGTGAGGATTAAATGAGTGGATATATGTGAAGCGTTTAGACTAGTGTTTGGCCTATACTGAGCCCTTGATAAGTGTTAATAATAAAACACTTACTAGTTAGAGGAAATAAATAGTAGGGAAAAAAATCCAATTTGAGAAGAGAAATTTTCAGACCCAACAGTCTGAGAACACTATTCACCAGTAACTAAAACCAGGAAATAAAACCCAGCACACTTTGCACAACATTATTATATAAGAAATAGACAACGAGGAAAAAAAAAAAAGAATAGGAAACAAACTACCTGGAAAAGTTAATTTTGAATTAGGCCTCAAAGTAGCCAAATATTCCACTTTACACAGGATACTAAAAGCGGGTAAATAATTCATACAGCTATTCTATGCTGCTCAACAAGGAAACTGCAGGAAAATGATATAGATAGGTGCCACTGAACAAACAAAAGATCTCCACATACATAGAACTACCTATTAAATCAGTCTTCGTCACTTCCAGTACAAATCAAACCTCAATCTATGACTTTGGATCCAACTACCAATTTACAGGAAATCAAGAAAATACAGTATGTAGGAAACTGCAGAACAAATGACCTGTTTTCTTTAATAAAGTACAAGGGTGAAAAAGAGAAGGAAAAATGTATAGATTTGATGAGGTGTTGTTATCAGTCAAGCAGTGTGTCGAGCCCAGATCCTGATTCAAACAAACTAGAAAAGTCAACAGTAAAATATCTAAAAAAGTAAATAAATTAAAACACTCCATTTGTGCAACAAATCTGTTAAGATTATACTGGATTTCTCTGGACTGATATATAAGAGGATGTTAACTAGAAGACAATTTCATGCTATTTAACAATTATGCAGTGTGTAGTATGGTCAGACACTGTTTTAAGAACTCTACAAATATTATCATTTATTTATCACAACAACCTTAGGAGAAAGTACTATACTTCCATTCAGAGAAGAGGAAAAAGGCACAGAAAAATTAAGTAATTCACCCAAGGACACACAGCCCAAAGCAGCAAAGTTGGAATGTAACTCCGGTGGTCTGGTTACAAAACTGGTGCTCTTATTTACCATATCATGCCATCTCTCTAAATAATGTGCTGGAAACTGTGCTTTGGAGTTAGAGAAAGCTGAAGCCCCATCTCTCACTGTTTTAAGCCAAATTTTCTAATTTCTTGGAACCTCTGTATTTTCATTTGTAGAAGGGTTAAAACAGCATTTAACTTACGAAGCCTACTATAAACGGTTCCCATTGCCCTTCCCAGCATACCTGGTAAGACTAAGTAAAAAATGGAGTAATAATTCACAAACAGATAGCATGAACATTGGAATTAAAGCGTTTCCTTTTAATTAACTAAGCAAAGAGCCCTCAAACCCAACTTTTCTACATACAAATTTCAAGAACAGCAAACAGAAGAGAATCTTTTATATAATAAAGGTTTGCAAACTAGTTTTAAAATACAGCCAAACTTAAATTAACTAAATCTTCTGAAAAAATTTCTTATTCCATAGAACTAGTCCTAATGCTCAGAAAATTGTACTGAAACTATGTCCCTGCTGATGATTTTATAACTTGAAGTCTGGTTAAGATAAGGCAAAGTGGTTTTATCAGAGAAATTTAGGTAAACAATGTAAGTGTGTTAAAATCAACTTTAAGAAAGGTAGCTTTTTTGTATAATGATACAGCTTTTGCAAAGTGACTATGTGATTGTGAAAACCTGTGTCTGATGCTCCTTTTATCTACGATATTGACAGAGGAGTAAAAAATACGGATAAAAATAAATAACAGGGGGAACAAATGTTAAAATAAATTGAGTAGATTGAAATACTAGTGATCAATGAAAGGGAGTGGTAAAGCATATAGAAAAAAACGGGGAACAAAGGTCAAAATCTATTGAGTAGATGGAAATACTAGGGGTCAATGATAGGGAGGGGTAATGGGTATGGTATGTATGAGTTTTTTCTTTTTATTTCTTTTTCTGGAGTGATGCAAATGTTCTAAAAAATGATCATAATGATGAATACACTACTTTGTGATGATATTCTGAGCCACTGATTGTACACCATGTATGGAATGTTTGTATGTTAAGAATGTTCATGTTTGTATGTTGTTTTGGTTTGATAATACAAAATAAATTTTTTTAAAAAAGGGTAGCTTTCTATGTTTTTATCCTGCAAACATTTCTGCACATATCTGTTAAACTGTAAAATTCTTTGGTGGCAGGAATATTTTATGGTCATCTAAGTTTTCCCAGCCTCTAGTACACTGAAAGTAACACCATACATAGCACAGCTTATGTTTCTTAAAATAATTGAACTCAAAAATGAACTTGCTTGAAAAAATGAAAAATAATTTGCCTATCAGACCAATTAAAGGTTGATTATTTACTTTAGGTAAAGGAAAAAGTAACCAGTAGACTCCTTTAAATATCTGCCTAGTATATTTGAAATTATCTATAAAAACGCAATTAACATATTAGGAATATTTCTACTTGTGTAGAGAAGAAGTTCAGCTTCTCTTACTTAAATATTTTTCAAGTTTGATTACAAGAAGTTCTGTTTGGGGCAGACTTTAGTGGAATTAAAAACCATTCTGTCTGATTTAGAAGTGAACTTGTCCACCTAGGTATCTAACAGCGTAACAACATATTAACTTCGAGGCAATGGCAACAGGCAACAATAGTCACTTGAGATAGTGTGTTATCTCTGTACCACCTAGATTTTTCTTTCCATCCATGGTTTGAAAAACCATAAAAAGATGTATCAAAATTTCCTTTTTTTCAGAAGATTTAGTTCACTAGTAATTTATGAATTATTTCTTTAGTTATGATTCCTTAAATTTTACTTCCTCTCATCTTTCCAATAGAGTTTTTTCATGTTTAAAAGGCAGTAGGTATAACCGTTAAGGGCAGTAACTTAGAAACACATTGCCTGAGTCTGAATACAGGCTCTGCTATCTTCTAGCTGGATAACCTTGGGTGATTTACTCAACATTTCCAGATTCATTTTCTTCCACTATGAAGTGGGGATAATATAGTACCTACCTCATAGGAGTAAATAAGTTAATAACTATAAAGCACTTAGAGCAACAAAGAGTCCCTGGCACATGTTAAAGTACCCTATGAGAATTATCACTCTTACAAGTACATACCATTTAGTCATAAAACAAAAATATGAAATCTGCTGAAGAACTGTATTTATCTTTGAACAAAATATGAATTATAAGCAGAAATGAATCCAAATTTCAAATTACTATTTAAACAAACAGTAATGAGAAAACTGGCAAGTTGAATTCACTCTAAATTCAAATTCAAAAAGGCTTCCTAACACTTTTCTCTAAAGTTTCAAGAAAGCTTGGTGATACAGTACAGAATCAACTGAAAGAATGCTTATCAGTGTATGTTCACTATTTTGAGTACCCTGAAAAAATTAAATAAATAAGGTCTCACTCAAGTATGTGTCCAGTAGGGAGTACGTCAAACCTCAAAACAATGCCAAAACATAATACAAATGACTTGTACTTTCTACGGAGAATTTCAAATGTTTTTCTTGTGAAAACCACCAGAATAATTTAAAAGCAAATATATATATTTGGGGAACTGACAGAAATAAACTTTTGTATTTGAAAGAATGAGGAAGGTAAATTGAAACTGACTCTTCACAAAAGATGACCGTTTCTTTTACTATTAAGTTCAAAAAGTTCTCATCCACAATTAGCATTTTATATTTTACCTTTCAGGCCCACTGCTACCATAGCATCTTTCTATGCACTGAAATTAACTGTTCTTTCTTTCTTTGTATGCATTTTTGCCTTCAGTTAAACGTCTTGACTAGTCCAAGGTGGGGGGGTGGGCGGGGAAGCAAGCAAAAGACCTTTTGTTTGAAAGGGCAAGGGTATACAACCAGGTACTCCACATGTAAAGTTTGTTTTCACTTGTTCTCTCAGCTATTCTAACACATGTCCCACTTAAACAGCACTCTTCCCTTGCAAGTACAGTATTAGATACATACTATATTAGATACAGAAGATTTTCGAAAAGATCAGGATTCATAAGTATTCAATACTGAAGACCTTAGAAAGGTCAGCAGTCCACCATATTATAACCTACATTATTGAAGACTACTAATCACTTTAATATTGAATAAGATTTACACAGGAAGCGACTTCTATTACTAAACTAAAACATGAACCACCATTAACTCTGTTTTTTTCCTGGTAAGCAGAAATTATCAAAGCTAAAATAAATTATTTCAACAAATATGATCAGTCAATGCAAGAACACAAAATTGGCTGACAAAACTGACACCACAGCATAATTTCAGAACTATAAGCCACTACCAAAACAAAACAAAACACCAAAAAAAAGCCGCACCCATTCTTATGTAAACTCTTCGAGTAAGCAAACTTTACTAGCCTCACCTTTGTTTTCACCAAGCAAGGAGTCTTCAAGATAAGACACCAAAAGCAAGAAAACCAAAGCATTAAGAGATTGTTAATAACTTCGTAGGAGAAGCAACTAAAACTTTAAGACGTGTTAATGTATTTAAGTTATCGAAACTCAGGACACTTCCCCAAGCTACAGCCATTTTAGGTTCAGTCTTTCTTTTGAATTTCACAGGGGTGGGGAGAGGTAGATTTAAAGCATAACAAATATTCGTTAAAACACTTCAAGATCGACCAGTTCCTTTGGCAGTGAGGAAGGTTGGTAGGTGCTGGGCCGATTAATTTAAATCAACAAAAATCACCTCGTTACCAAGGAAAACCGGAACTCTGGGGGTTAATGCTCCTCTTTTCCCCTCAGATACCCCAAATTTGACTTACGCGACTTTTTCCCTCCTCACATTTTCCTTTATAGGAAAACAAAAGCACCGGCTCTCATTTAGGAAGGGAAGAAAAACAAACCCGTAAACCAGAGAGGTTCAGCCTCTAACAAGCAAGAACGTCTGGAGACCGGCCAGAGAGCCGCAGGTGAGCTTTCCGACCCGCAGACCAAAGTTGAAGCAGGAGCGCTCTCGCAAAGCCCTTGGCAACGTTCGTGTGCAAACACCACGCGCCGGGGGAGGTGCCCCATTCGCACCACACGATCCGGTGACTCTAGCCCGTTCGCCTTCGCCCGGTCGGACCTACACCCAACCACCTGTATGAGAAGCCCACTCCAACTTGCTTTAACAGCCAGGGTTGATTGGGAACCGGGCGTAGGCCCGCGCTAGGACGAGTCCAGGACCCCCTACTCTCCTGCTGTCCGGAGCTCGCACTCACCGGGCAGCAGCGGGCCTACAGCTAGGGCCAAGACGCGGCGTCTGAGGGTGCGTCCCCAGCTCCTAGGTCCCGCAGAGGTGTCTAGCCCACAACCATAACAAAGCTCTTCCCAAAATGGCTGCCCGGCCCACACGGCCCAGGATGGGCAGTACGGGTGCGGGGCGGGGGGAGAGGGCGGAGTAACGACTAGCCCGGCCCTTCCCCTCCCCCAGCCAACCCCGCCTCACACACGCCCACTCGCTCGCAACGCCCACAGGAGCGCAGGCGCGTGCGCTAAGGCTCTACTCCGGTGACCCTGAGAGGGTCGCCCGCGTCCCAGAGTGGCAACGTTCAGCTGCTTGAATGACGGTTATTCCCGCCCAGTCACTACCTCACCTCACCGCGACTCCAGGCGGCGCATGGCCGTCCCCCTCCCCCCGCCCTACTGCTGAGTTGACAACGCTTCCTTTCTTCGCGCCGTCTGAGGGGCGGAGACTAGCTGAGTTTGGTACTCCCCTTCCTCTCTTTGCCCAGTATCTGGGCCTTGGGCGCTGGTGAATGAGTCGGTGGGTATGAGTACCCGTCTTTACCCGACCCTTCTTCATCCTCCCACGCCTCTCCTCTGGCTAGCACGCGTCCCCAAACTACCTCGACAAGTACTAAGCAAACCGGTTTCGGAGGAGTGTGTTTTCCGGCCCCTTTCCACCTTCCGTTCTTTCCTTCACTTGCGTCCGTCTTTGGGACTCCAACCTCTAGCGGGCCACACGGTCCGGCTGTGGAGACCTATGCGGCTGGGGCCGGCGCACTACCCGCTGGGAGTGGTAGTTTTGTGTGAACCGCAGGTATTGCGCCTCGGCACCAACGCGCAGTATGGCACCAAGGGAAGGTGCGGCTCTGCCATAACACGCTAAGAAGCAAATAGAAATGAAAACCTAGCCCGACCAGAAGCCGTGACTATTAACGAAGAATTCGCTGTGAGGCTATCCCACACGCAAAGTTAAGCCACTTGATGGCCGGCAATCATGAAGCTAGGTTACCTGCAATCTGAAGGAATGAAAGAACTGGCTGGCGTGGGCCCCTGAGGTTTTATATTGTCATCGGCTTTATCTTAGAGACTGAAGGTAATAAAAATAAGAGGCCCATAATAGGGAAGGGACTTGCCAAAGGTCACATAGCCGAGAAGTAAATAAAAGATAAAGCTGAGGGAGGATTAATTTAGCTTGCTGAATCACCCCCAACCCCAAAGCGCTTTTCATCACACCTTTCATGGAGAAGTGAAAATCCTGCCTCTTGTGCTCTTTATTCCTAAATGAAGTTTCTAGGCCCCTCAAAGAGAATGGAAGTAGGAACAGGGTTTTGTTTTAATTAGGAGTTATGGACCTTAATACGGAGTTAGATGTGTCTCGTTGCTTCTAAAAACCCTGTTGTTTTGTAAAGTAAGAAATGCGTTCCTAAGATGGGAATCAATTTCACCAAGTCACACTTGGCCTAGATTCCAAGACTCCTACCTTCCTCCACCATTTCTCTGAATTTGTTTCAGCAGGGACTACCTTCCCAAACTTGGGCAGATTCCGTTGTCTGGGAACTCTGGAATAGCGGCAAGGATCGTTTGGGGACCACGCAGGACTCACCGGCCGATTTCCACGAGATTAAAATTTTAAAAGAATGGCTCCAGGGCTGAAATCCCGATTTGGGAACTAGTTAGCGCAGGTCAAGTTCCTACCCGGAATCATTTGTTTTCGGTCTTCAGGAAACGGAAGCTGCCGAACCCCAGTCGCCGTAAGTGCCATTTCCGCGTCAGTTAACTGTCTTTACAGCTCAGCTCTCTATTTCCCGGTGCGACGCTGGCATGTGAGTACCTGGGCTGCCACAAGTGGAGGTATGGAAGGAGGACATCAAGGCTAGCCAGGAAATGGTACCACGGGCACTGTCGGGCAAGGCTTCACCCGGACCCTTGAGTCCAAACTCCGCCCCCTTACCTCGTTTGTCGATTTTGAGTTTCGCAGTTTGCGCTTCTTCCCACAGGGGCAAGAACTCTCCTAAAATTAACCTTTGGTTCTTTGTCTTTATTCCTCGCACCATCATTGTCCCGTCCCTGGGGGTTTTAAGCTACCGCTTTTTGGTTTTAATATCCCTGAGTTGGAAAGCACATGCCATAATGAATAGGGAGTTCCTAAAATGAGGGGAGGGTTGAGATTTTAAATAGCGTGGTCCGTTAAGTCCTAAGATCTGTGATCAAGAAATTAGTTCAATTTTTTTTTTTAATTAAGAAGCAACTGTGGATTGCTTTTTTGGACACCTCATTCTCCTGATTAAGAATGGGACTCATGACAGGTCTGGATTCATATTTTCACTCAACCACTTACAGCCTGCTAACATTAGAGAGAGCTCTTAACAGTTCCCTAAAATGGGAGTAATATCTAATATTTGATTGTTTACTTTGTTGTAAAAGACAGTTCTCAGCTCTTTACATGTATTAATATTTAATTATACAGCGATTCTATAAGGGAGTTGGTATTACCCTTATTTCAAAGGGAAGTGAAAGAAACCTTAGCAAGGTTAACTAACTTAGCCAAAGAGGTAGAGCCAAGATCCCAACCGAGACTGTTTGACTCCAAAGTCTACACTTTAAATTTTAGACTACACTGCTTGTCAGTGCCAACTTAATGAACTTACCGTGAGCACTAAATGAACCTCTAAATGCACATAATTACAGTATGTGTTGATAGTTAAATTGTATTGCTTGCCAACTATCATTATTTTGAGCTGTTTGAACTCTTAAGCCCCAAAGTAGATAGACCAAAGGGGTAAAAGAACAGAGAAACTATGACCTACATTTTTAGATGAGAAAACTGGCCCCAAAGGAAGCAACTTGCCCAAGATCACACAGCTAGAGAGTGATGGAGCTGTTTGTAAATCCAGATCTGTCTCACTGTCTCATGTTAGTCTCGGATACATCAGGTAGCCAAAGCTAAAAGAATAGTTCAGGGAATTACCTGTTTTCTTAATGTGTTATTGAGTCTTGGAAAACAAATTATTCTTTTCACAGGAAACTTTTATGGACGAAATCAGTACAAGTTACTACTTTTAAAAAATTATGTCTAAAATGAGAAAAATTAAAAGACATTTTGTTTTGTACACAGCAACATACTTCTTTTGGTTCATTCTCTCCACTTGGCCGTAAAAATACATTAATCAGAACTGCCTGATATCCTCCTGAGCAAGACTTTCAGTAGGGTCCAGTATGCTTTTCTTCATCCAGAAATTTTCTCAAGCATCTTCAAAGGTTAGTTTATTCAGCAAATATTTGAGCACTGTTTGCCAAGCATTGCTGTGGTTGGGGCAACAGCAGTGAAAAACAAGACAAAAATCCTTGTCCTCATGTATTCAGGTGGGAGGAAGGGGTAAATAATATACAAATAAATAAATATTTAGTATGTCAAGTGTTAAGTGCTGTGGCGAACTGTACAGCAGGGAAGGAGGATAGGAAATGTCAAAAATAGGCATTGGTAATTTTTAAAAGCAAATGGCCCCACAGTGCCTCTTCCCTCCCTCACCTGTCTTTGCAAGAGTGCCCACATGTCCTCTCGTATGTGTTCTCAATAAATTTTCTGCCTGGTTTAAAAAATATATATATGATTGCATTTATAAATAGGGTGGTCAGAAGTGAAAGAGTGGGCCATGTAGCTGAGGGAACGGCATGCCAGGCAAAAAGAAAAAAAATACCAATGGGATCATTCCTACATGTTTTGAGGAATCATTAATATTTCTAAGTAACACTTTCATTTTTTTCTTTCATCCAACTTTTTAGTTTTTGTTGTCCTGTTTACTAGTTGAAGTCTGGTGTCTGTTCTCTAAACCTCAGACTCAGCAGCAATGGTTATTAACCATGTACTAGGGACTTTTGTTTTTAAGACAAAGAAAAGAACATGGTCCTGGCTCTCGAGTCTACTGAGATGTAGACATGTAAAACCACAATTTTAATTCACTCTGAGAAAAACGATGTAAATGTGTATAGGGTACTTAACTATAGAATGTTAAATCAAATTGGAGAGGGTTTAAAAAAAGTTTTAAGCTGAATATTGAAGGATGAGACACGTTCTCTAGATAGAAAAGTAGAAGTGGCAGTTTAGAATCTAAGGCCAAAGGCTAAAGACCTAGTCTATACCTGTTCCTCTTTCAGACATTTCTGTCATGGGATAAGATTAGTGGTAGGCTAAAGCTTATCACCGATTTTCCATTTAGTAATGTTTTTTGCAATTTGTGTAGCTGTTTAATAGTCTTACCAGCAATACCACCCTGTAGTTAAGTTCAGCCTTACTGTAAAATTTGATGTACTAATGGAAAGCAAATTGTTTGTTCTTATATTGTTTTAGATGGACATTAAGATTTTTTTTTAATGTATTTTTGTCTTCTGATTCTGTTCTCTTTATAGATGCTGAAGTACCCTTTCCCAGTGAGACTAGGAACCAGCAGGAGAACAGATACACTTTCTCTCAAGACATTTCTCCAGCAGAAATTTTCCCCTTTGTTTCCAAGACTTTGGCTCTTCTCATCATATTCCGTGTGTATGAACAAGAGACAATGCTATCATACTTCCCCATGTTGCTTTAAAAAGAAGCAAAAGGAAGCAGTAATTCCAGCCAGGCCACCAAGCACCATCACTTACCTGCCTGACAGCCCAAAGCCAGCACTCTACATAACTCTGGCAGGACTAATCCCATTTGTTGCTCCACCTCTGGTTATGGTGATGACAAAGACTTATATCCCCTTATTAGCTTTTACTCAGATGGCTTATGGAGCCAGTTTCCTCTCGTTTTTGGGAGGAGTCAGATGGGGTTTTGCTCTGCCAGAAAGCAGTCCAGCTAAACCAGACTTCCTTAATTTAGCTAATAGTACAACTCCTGTTTTGTTCTCATGGTTTGCCTTTCTTATTTGTGAAAGACTCAGTGAAGCTATAGTCATGGTAATAATAGGTTTGGGGATAGCATTACACAGTGAACTTTTTCTCTTGCCACATTATCCCAATTGGTTCAAAGCCTTGAGGATATTAGTCACTTTAGTAGCCTTTTTTTCATTTATAATCACTTTACTAGTTAAAAATATATATCCAGAGGGAGGACCCAAGAGACCTAGTTAAATAGAATATATATAAAACCTCTCTGTAGATACTATGTTTGCTATAAGCCTTGTAAGGTTGCATTTTGCCATCACCCTTTTCTTCTCTTATTTGGCTTTTTCCCCCAGCCAACGATAATTTATTCTTCACAGATTGTTTCATTTTTTGAAATTGTTACTTCATAGTAATCACTTGAGTAAGAGCTTGAAAATCCATGACAAGTCCTATTTGCATTATATTTGGTTATAGTTCTCATTCAGTCTTTTTATGAATTATATAGCCATCTACTTAGACACTGCAATATTTTGTCTTGAAAATGTAAAATAAAAATTAAAAGATGAAAAAGTCTCTTTTGTTAGATCCCTGTGATCAAACTGATTTGCTCACTTTGAGAAGAAAACCTCTCATATTCATGAATGTCTGAAAAACAACAGCTGATTTGTGTGGTGTTTTCACAGCAACTGCCCCTGAGAATTGCATTTGCAAGCTCATTTTACCTGGTATAACCTAGTTATATGAGCTGAAGGGTCCTAAAACCAGCAGGGAGCAGTGTCAGTAGAGAGAGCCATGTTCAAAGAAAAGCTGGATATGTTTTTCAGTTTGCATCAGGGTATTTGGCATGATACCGATGTAGTTTATCTCATCACCAAACACGTAACACAAGCTAAAAAAGAAAGTCACTAGTATATATAAATTAGGGAGGAAAAGTCAAGATGGAGCCATCTCAGTCTTCTAACAAGTAGGCCTATGCTATAAGAGAAGCTTTTCAAAAGTAGTGAAAGATACCTCTTGGATTCTAATTTAAAATTGAAACTCCTGGTCTCACAAAAAAGAAAAACCATTTAAAGCAGTCTAAGAATATCAGAAGAAATGGTATCACTTGTAATCAAATATTACTAAGTCAGACTTCAAATGTAAGTCATATATATCTGATTTCTACTGTGAAGTAATTTATCAGGGACTAGAGTGGTAACTTTCTTATATACTATAGAATTAGATCTAGTTCTGATCACTGAGAAGTTTACCAGTTAAAGCCGGTGACTGAAACCAATACAGGATCCTTTTTTAAATAATGAGGAAAGGGAGCTCACACTCTTCAGAAGATACTTCTCAAATTATACTTGTTTAAGTGTTCTGATAAGAAAACTTTATTTGCTTCTCCTAAATTGTATGAGTACTTACAAACTTAGCAAGCTTTTCCCTGATCTCAGTTAAATGCACCCTCTTCCAGAATAGGGGCAAGTCCTATTTTTAGACTTAATTGCCTATTTCCACTAACAAATAGCATTTGTTTAATGGAAATGCAACTGAGTGACAGTGCATGCTGCTTTAAGAAAACTTTTTAAGTACATTAGATTTTAATTTTTAAATGGACAGGATATGTAGATGTTGAGTTATCAGATATTTTAGAGGAAGATCACTTTAATAGTTACACAGAAAATGAAATTAAATGTAAAAACGTGCAAATCCCTAAATTGGAACAAAACTACAAAAACCTTGGCAATGCTACAGTTTGGTAATCTAAGAACACTGCTAATAAACTAATAAGTAATACAAAAAATCTAGATGCTTTATTAAACATTCTTTTTAAAACAATCTGTTATATAGGAAATAATAAGCATATTTACAAATGATCTATTTTCAGGGATTTTCTGGACCTGTTAAACCCAAACACTGATTCTTCTGTCATCATGTTTCCATCACAGCAGTGCAGAACACCTTGCTTTACAGTGCCACTCTATGTTGGTGCTAAGCAATAAAGAGAATTTAACTGTAGGAACATTTTGTAAATCTGTTAAGAATCAGCGCAGATTCTCTGTGACTAGAAATATCAGAGGCACATGAGTTAGAGTTTAAGTAGTCTACAAATTATCTTGATACTTCATTCTTTGACATTTTATAGATCCCAACCAGGCATTTTGACAGGCTTTCAGGATAATCCAAAGGGGATAGGGCTTTTTGTATACACTATGTAAAGTTTTTCTAATATACACATGGACTTAAGTTACAAAATAAAATATCCTTTTGAGCCGATCCAAATATTTTGGATATGAGTGCTACCTAAGAGTCTTTAACGCTTACCAAAGATTTTCTATCTAAATCTATCAATGCCTCATAAAAGTGTACCAAAAGGCTTTAGGAAATGGGGAAATCAGGAATATGCAAATCAAATCTTCAGTCAGCTACTTAAACCTAAATATATGCAAGTCCTGTAAAATATATGGCTCCAACTAACTAGTAGAAATAACCTAAAAGTGATAACCAGGTGCATGATGCATCTTCCTCTCAGAACTGAACAGAGAAGATTGAGTTCCCAGGGGGAAAAGGAGTTTTCCCCAACAGTTTTGGTTCAGAAGTCTTTGAATTTACAGTTATGAGTCAATGTCTATAGAATGAATCAGTCTTCCCCAAGACAGTGTAAGCAGTAACTTAGTAAATAGCTCATATTTAGCCTTATCCAAGAAGTACAAATAACCTTCACAAAGCTTGATAACCTAATAAAATTCCTTCCCAAAGCCAAAATTAGATATTTTTTATGACTATCTTAGGAAAAAAGGAAGAAATTTAACAGGTGCATAATACCTCCTGCAGGGCCCTATCACCCATTAGATCATCCTGTTGTAATCAAAGACTGTCACGAAGAACCTCAGCATTAAGACAGAAAACAAGTGAGCAAAAGCTTTTCTTACCCTGATATCAACAGGCAAAACTTATTTATCTATGTAGCTAGCTACTTCCCACATGCCACTCTAAGCATATATGCTGCCAATAAAAACTTTAAGACCAGTGAGAACTCCAGCAATCAAGTAAAAGGAAGTTGTTTAATTGGCTTTTTTCTCTAGGTTGGAAAGTGGTGCTCTGGACTGAATCATAAATCCACAGAGATCTTTATAAACTGCATCACTGATATTCCTACATCACATAAAGGTCATGTTACAGTTTGAATTGTACTAGAAAAGCAGCTAAAGGGTTATTAAACTAAAAAGCTAAGAAGTATCTAACAAATCACTTTTATAAATAGGACTCAACCATAACTGCACAATTCTAGAGCATAAACAACATATCTGTTGTTGGTAAGCTTGGCAAATTTACGTGAGCTCTTAATTAGTTCAGGATATATTCAATATCCCTGCTCATTCAAATTCTTAGAAAAATCACCTGTTAGTCATTTATCCAACAAATAAGTTGAAGGTACCACCACCAAAGATATGTTTGATTCGTAAATAGCAGATCCTATATTTAAAAAAAAAAAATGTTTGATTTGCAAATATCAGATCCTATATTTTCAAAATATGTCTTGTGCTCTTATGCTTTATATTTCATAATACAGCAACACCTCCTTCACAACGACTGGTGATCATATTACCAATTTCTGTCCATGTATCTGAATGAGGATTATAAACTTCAACTGAGTCCAAGGTACCTGGAGCCAAGAAATCATGGCTGCAAGAGCGACCTCCAGAAACATACAGTAGCCCATTGACTGCCACAACACACATGCCTGCTCTGGGCACTTTCATTGAGGCAACTTCAACCCACTTTTCCTGGGTAAGAGAGAAAAAAATATATTTAGCAGAGTCTTAAAATGATAATAAAATCAGACCTTCTGGCTTTTTTTTTTTTCATATTTAAATTTCAAACTCACAATCCAGTCAGATAACTAAATAGAACATTTTAAAATAAACTTTAAAGTAGGAACAGACAAGTAGCAAGGAAAATAACTGAAAAACATGCCTATGATTATAATTATTAATTATGATCAAGAGGTGACCTAGAAATTCTGTATAGACCATCATTTTGAGAAACTAGTTCTGTGGAATAACGCACACGCACACACACACAACAAAGCTCAAAAAGAGAGAGGCTTATATACCAAAGGACTTTTTAAAGGCTTTAATATGCTACTGTGACTTATAAATCTCCAAGAGAATGATAAAGCTACAATATTTGTCAACTTTATTTGACCAGGGAATCCTTTTTAAAGAACGTCTAGTGGAATTAATGATCTGCAGAACTTATTTTCAGAAATGGTCATACAGAACAGAAGTTTAAGACTATGGACTGTTTTGTAAAGTCTGCAAACAAATTATTTTTTCATTTTAAAAGGTTGCTAAGAAAAAATAAGATAAAAAAAGAATATGCCAAAAGAAGACGTTGTAAATAACCCTGAAATATTTATTATCTGGCCCATTACATAAAAAGTTTGTTAACGGCTGGTATATGTTGTTCCCTGAAGAAATTTTTAAAAGCTGCTGTAGCAAAATGACCAATAATGACCTACTCCAGGGAAAATATCTATAACCAGAAAATAAGAAAACTAATAAAGGTCTTGAAAAGTAATCATGAAAGAAAAGAGCAAGTAGCTACATGAAAAATGAAAAGCTTATCTCTAGAAATAAAACATGATGAAAGAAGTTTATGAAATCATAAAATGTGAAAACTGATTGTTTATTGGTACTAAAAAGTAAACCTCTCCAGAGCAGAGAATAAGCAACACATCCCAGGACCTACTATAGTGCCAGCATATTATACATAGTTAATAAATGTTTATTGATCTGAACTTAAATTAAATTTGGAAATACTAAAACCAGGAAAAATACTTTGAAATTGAAGGACCAGTTTAAATTTGAAGGCCACTTGATCATCTGAAATTACAGAACATATCATATAGTTGGAATAACTGGAAAAAAATGTTTTAAAAGACAGATATAGTTACACAAAGATCCACAGGTTGTTTAATTTACTAGGCTGCTCAAAACAAATACTATGAAATGGGCTGGCTTGAACGATGGGAATTTACTAGCTTACAGTTTTAAAACTGAGAAAATGTCCAAATCAAGGCACCATCAATGTGATGCTTTCTTCTAGAAGATCAGTTGCCAGCAATCCTAGTCTCCTCTGCCCCGCAGCAAGGCACAAGGCAGCATCTGCTGGTCTCTTCCTTCCTTCTGGGTTTCATTGATTTCAGGTTCTTGCTTCTGTGGCTTTTTTTCTGTTTGTCTGAATTTCACTCTCTTATAATGGACTCCAACAATAGAATTAAAACCATTCTGAATGAGGTGGGTCATAACTGAAATAGCCTCATCAAAAAGTCCTATGTACAATGAGTGTACATCCACAGGAATGGATTAAATTTAAGAATATGTTTTTCTGGGGTACATACAGATTCAAACCACCACACTCCACCCTCTGGACCCCAAAAGACATGTCTTTTCTACAAGCACAATCATTCATTCCATCATGTCCCAAAAGCCTTAAGTCATTTTAGAAACAATGTTTAGTACAAAGTCCCATCCAAATCAGTTATAGGTGTGGTCTGTCTGGGGCATAATTTCCCTCTGACTGCGGACCTATGAAACCAAGAAAACAAGGTATCTGCTTCCAACATACTAAGGAGGAACGGCCACAGGATAAACATTCCCACTCCTATAGGGAGAAATTAGAAGGTAAACAGGGGTCAGGGGTCCTAAATAATTCAAAAACCCTGCAGGGCATACTCCATTATATTTCAAGGTCTCAGAGTTAGTTATGGAATGATGTTTTGTCTTCCAGACCTAATGGAGCTGCAACTCCACCCTTTTAAAGTCCTTGCACAGCAGCCATGCTGTCCCCTTATACCGGGGTGAAAGGCTCCACCTTTCCAAGTATTGGTAATGGCTGGACTCTACACCATCCCTGGGGGCCCAAGCTCAACCTTCTAAAAACACTGAGGTGGCAACCAGACTCTCTGCAATCTCTGGGGAATAGGCTCCATCCTCTGAGAAAACTGGGTTATCAGCCACTTTCCACAATCCCTGGGGCACAGACTCCAATCTCTGAGAACATTGGGGTGGTAGCACTCTTGGTAACAATGGGGTGGCCTGCCCTGTCTAAGTGCTGGGCAGACGTACCCTTACCACAAACAGGGTGGGCTCATTCTCTTGGCCTGAGACTATGTCTTTGGTCCAGACCTCAGCTTCCATGGTTCTGCCCTTGAAGTGATTTTCCTTCCATCTGTCCCTTTTCTGTCCCTTTCAGCCCAGGCTGGTAGTGGTTCTGTTCATACAGATCTCACACACACACACAAAAACCTTGTCGGTTCTTTATGTAGTACACACGGGGTCCAAATCACCAGAAAAAGAACTTTCCACAAATCCTTTCTGGGTAACTGTATTTCCATTCCTGATTTCCACAGAAATAGGTAGCTGGTTCCATACTCAGTTAAACCCTCACATGGAGCACTATTCTCTGGGGACTCACTTTCTGAAAGCACAGAATTTTTAAAACCATCAATTTTTGGTTTCTTTGTGCCCGGAATTTCAGTTCTCAGTTTATCCCTTTACTTTCGCCTTCTACTATAAGCTGCAAAGAGAAACCAGGTTATACTTAGCCTGGAAATCTCCTCAGTTAAATATCCAATCTCAAAGCTTTCAAATTCTGCTTTCCATCCAACATCCGAACTCAATTCTGCCAAGTTCTATGCCTCTTGAAAACAAAAATCACCTTTCTTCCAGTTTGCAATAACACATTGATCATTTTCTTCTAATGCCTCATCAAAAGTACTTCTAGCATACATATTTCTACAAATGATCTCTTCAAAGCAATCTAAGCTTTTCTATCAAACAGCTCACAATTCTTCCAGCTTCTAGCCATCACCCAAAAACAAAGCCTTTTCCACACATTTGGTATTTGCAATAGCAGCTCTCCACTTTCCTGGTACTAAAACTTGTTTTAGTTTCCTAGGCTTCCCAAAGCAAACACCATGAAATGGATCAGCTTAAACAATGGGAATTTATTAGCATAAAGTTTTGAGACTGGGAAAACGTACAGTCAAGGCATCATCAAAGCGATGCTTTCTTCCCAGAGACTGGCTATCAGCAACCCTTGGCTCCTGTGCCATATGGATTTTTTTGCTGGTCTCTCCCTTCTTTTTCAGGTTTTGTTGATTTCAACTTCTTGTGGCTTTCTCTCTCTCATCTGAATTTCATTCTCTTATAATGGGCTTCAAAATAGGATTAAGACTCAACCTGAATGAGGGGGTCATGAAGCAGCTACATCAAAAGGTCCTATGTACAGTGAGTTCTCACCCACCAGAATGGATTAAATTTAAGAACATGTTTTCTGGGGGTACATACAGATTCAAACCAACACACTGGTTAAGAAAAATAAGAATGTTCGGGTTATGTTTATCATTAGGGAGAACTAATCTTTGCTTTCTCATAAAATCATTCTTGACATGAATAAAGAGATTACCACACATTGTTTATCTTTCATTTCTATTAATGAAGTACAATTACAGTTCGCTTTTTATCCTTAATCATCTCAAAATAAACTTTGTATGACCAGAAATGCATTTTACATCATCTTTAGGATATGGATCTAGAATGCAGAACTTTTAGCAGATAATAACAATAACATTTCAAATTTATGTATGAAAAACCAAAGCAACATCATTAACATTTTCTTTGAAACTAAAACCTATTCATTTTGCACAAAAAGAACAGAAAATGCCCTCAAAAAGTTTATTTCCTATAGTCCCAATTAAGATGATGCAGCAGGTGAAAAGAATTTAAAATTCACCAGCGTTTTAAACTTATCATATATGAGAATAAAAATCCCTTTCTTTTAGAACAAGACAAGGTTGTCCGATCTCATCACTTCCAGGTTGGAGTGTTGTACTGGAGGTTTCAGCCAGGGCAATTGGGAAGGAAAATGAATAAAAGGCATCCAGATTGGAAGGAAAGAAAGAAAGAAGTAAAGCTATCTCTAGTTATAGATCATCTCTATATGATCTTGTATATAGAAAACTCTAAGGAATCCACGAAAAAACTATTAGACTGCAAGTACAGCAAGGTTGTAGGATACAAAATGAACATAGAAAATCAAATGTATTTCTATTCACTAGTAATGAACAATCCAAAAATAAAATTAAGAAAAATATTGCATTTACCACAGCATCAAAAGGAATAAAATATTGAAGAATAAACTTAATCAATGAAATTCAAGGACTGAAAACAACAAAACACTATTGAAAGAAATTGAATACCTAAATAAATGAAAAACATCTAGTATACATGGATTGGACATTCAGTATCGTCGACATGACAATACTCACTGTTCTAGTTTGCTAGCTGTCGGAATGCAACACACCAGAAACGGATTGGCTTTTAATAAAAGGGGATTTATTTTGTTGGTTCTTCAGAGGAAAGGCAGCTAACTTTCCACTGAGGTTCTTTCTTACGTGGAAGGCACAGGATGGTCTCTGCTGGTCTTCTCTCCAGGCCCTTGGGTTCCAACAACTTTCCCCAGGGTGACTTCTTTCTCCATCTCCAAAGGCCTGGGCTGAGCTGCTAGTG
>PVIY010037355.1:0-24731 GCA_004026745.1 Myrmecophaga tridactyla
ATGTGACTTAGAACAAAATGTACGGAGGCATCTTCAGGATTTTGTGTTAGACAATGGCTTTCTAAACTTTACACGCAAAGCACATGCAACAAAATAAAATATGGGACCTCATCAAAATGAAAACTGTGTGTTCCTCAAGGGACATTATCACTAAAGTGAGAATGCAAACTTCATGGAAGAAAATATTTGGAAACCTCATATTTGATAATGGTTTAATATCCAGTATATATAAAGAAAGCCTGCACTCAACAATAAAAAGACAAAATAATTTTTTAGATGGGCAAGAGACTTGAATAGACATTTCTCCAAAGAGGTTATACAAATGGCTAAAAAGTACATGAAAACATGCTCAGCATTTTTATCTAATAGGGAAATGGAAATCATAACCAAAAAATGAGATATCATTTCACATCCACTAGAATGGATGCTACTTTAAAAAGCAGAAAATTACAAGTGTTGGAGAGAATGTGGAGAAAAAGGAATACCCATTCATTGCTGGCAGGAATGTAAAATGGTGCAGCCACTGTGCAAGACATTTTGGAGGGTCTTCAGAAAGATAAGTATAGAACTACCATATGGCTAAGCAATCCCTCTTCTAAGTATATACCCAAAAGAAATGAAAGCAGGGACTCAACTAGATATTTGCACACTGGTGTTGATAACAGAATTATTAGCAACTGTCAAAAGGTGGAAGTAACCCAAGTGTCCCTGACCAAAGAAGGGAAAAACAAAGTGTGTAGATACAATAGAATATTATTCAGCCATAACAAGAGTCTTGATACCTGTGGTGGCATGGCCAAAACTTGCAGATCATTTTGAATGAAACAAGTCAGACACAAAAGGACAAATTTTGTATGATCTCACTTATATAAACTAATTAAATTTAGTGAACTCAGAGTGAGAAACTAGAATGTAGATTACTAGGGGTGGGTTATGGGTAGGGAATGGGGAGTTAATGCTTAATTGGTTCAGAATTTCTGTTTGAGTTGATTGTAAAGTTGTGAGTGTAATTAGCAGTATTGAATTTGAAATTCAACGTGTGAATGTGTGCCAATTTGAAAGGATGTATGTACCCTAGAAAAACCAGGTTTTAATACTAATCCCACTTTGTAAAGGCAGCTGTCACTTCTAATCTCTATTCAACACTGTTTGAAACTGTAATTAGATCATCTCCCTGGAGATGTGACTCAATCAAGAGTGGTTGTTAAGCTGGATTAGGTGGAGATATTTCTCCACCCACTTGGGTGGTTCTTGATTCGTTTATTGGAATCCTATAAAAGAGAAAACGTTTTGGAGAAAGCTGGAAATTTGGAGAGAGCAGAGAAGAATGACAGAGCTGTGAGAAAGCCACAACAGAGAATACTTCAGACCCACGAAGCAGAGAGGCCACCAACCACCAACTTTTGGCAATGAAGAAGGAAAGCGCCTTCTGGGGAGCTGGAGAGGAAGCTAGCAGATGACACTGTGCTCGCCATGTGCTTTTCCAGATGTGAGACTAACCCTGACCGTGTTTGCCATGTGCCTTCTCACTTGAAAGAGAGATGCCCTGAACTTCATCAGTCTTCTTGAACCAAGGTATCTTTCCTTGGATGGCTTTGATTGGACATTTATATAGACTTGTTTAATTGGGACATTTTCTCGGCCTTAGAACTGTAAACTATCTACTAATTACCTTTTTTAAAAGCCATTCCATTTTTGGTATATTGCATTCCAGCAGCTAACAAACTAGAACAGTTGTCAAAAAGCGAAATTTTAGATCATATATATTTTGCTAGAATTAAAATGTAAGATAAACTATAGAAATTGTGCTGGTTAGCCAAGTCCTTTTAATTAATTTTTGTGGGGGCAGACCTATTGCAGATTGGATCTTTTGGTTAGGATGTCTCTTTGGAGATGAGACCCAGCTCATTCAAGGTGGGTCTTACTCCTTTACTGGAGTCCTTTAAGAGAGCTCATGGAAAGAGAGCATAGAATGAAAATGCCCTGAGAGAAGCGAAGAGAGGAAATTACCCATGGAAGTTCAGAGACATTTTGGAGAAAAGGATTAACAGATGTTGGCCTGTACCTTCCCATGTGACAGAGGAACACTGGATGCCATTGATATTTCTTCAGAGATGGTATCGTCCTATTGATGCTTTAATTGAGACATTTTCATGGCCTTAAGACTGTAAATTTGTAACCTAATAAAACCCTATTGAAAATGCTAACCCATTTCTTGTATATTGCATTCCAGCTACTTTAGCAAACTGAAACAGGAGTGTACAACACATCGAACCCTATTGTAAATGATGGACTATAGTTTATAGTAAAAATTTTAAAATGTTCTTTCACGAATTATAACAAATGTCCCACACTAATGCAAAGTGTTAATAATAGGGTGGTATATGTGGAATACATCCTAAAGTAAAAGCTATGGACTATAGTTAAAAGTACAATTATAATATTCTTTCATAAATTATAACAACTATACAAATAGGGGGGAATAAATGGGAATGCTCTATTTTTTACATGACTTTTCTGTAAACCTATAACTTCTCGAATTAAAAATTTATATAAAAAGTTGCATATATGAGGTAAAATTGAACTGCAGTAAATTTCCTTTTCCCTATATAAAATATTGCTACTGTTTTTCAATTATTTTCATAAAATCATTATGAAAATTTACTTGTATAATTAGAAGATTGATCCTGTAGATTATCTTGCAACATCATATTTTATAACTTCTGTAACAATGAGCAAGCAGTGAATAAAGAAGTGAGAGCACATATGTGATCACTTTTTGCTACTAATTTACAAAATACTTTCATTTTTTTGCAGTTCAAATACTTAAAAAATGTTTTTAAGTTATAGAATCGAGGGCACTGGAAGTGATTATGAAAAATATGGGAGACTGGTTGTAAGCAGCATCTTACCAAATGCTTTGAATTCTTTTCCAAAGAACACCTGGTTTCTCTTGTGTAAATAGACTTGGTAAACCACTGATTTGGGTAATATATTACTTATTAGGGGTAAAAAATAATTATAGAAGAAAGCAAACCCTACTTAGTTTCCAGTTGCCTCTCATATTCACTTCAGTTACAGTAACCAGATATGGTGTTTCCACTGGGATATTTCCAGCCTTGTGGTAAATTTCCAAAGAAATCGGATATTGTGTAACTGGAAACTTAAAACGAGGAACCTAAAATGCAAATTCCAACAATGAATGCAATTTTCAAAAATTCAGAACCAATTTTATTTCCTGGCAAAGAATTAATAGATATATTCCCAATAATTTGGCTATTCTAAGTGAAATGTACTCTTTGAGCCTACTCAAGACATGAAAAAAAATTCCTTCTTATAGCAGTCAATGTAAATTCCAAAGGCAATATACAAACACTGTAGTAAAAAAAATTATAAATTTCTATGGCCCTCTTCACAGGAATTCACTGTGATGTTATCCAAGCTCTTCTGGCTAAGCTAAGGTTCTGCATAAACTGGATTTTGCCCATCTCCCTTATACCATTCTCCCTGCCAATTACAGGTTTTTACCACACTCTTGAAACTCAGGCTCTATAGTCAGAGTTCAAATAAAATTCCATTACATAGTAACAATGTGATCTTGGGAAAATTACCCTGGCTTCTTTGCACCTTGAGTTAAATGAGACAAATAATGGAGAAGACTTAGAGAAATACTTAGTTGGGAGCAAATGCTCAAGAAATATTCTTGTAATTCAGCAAGGGAGGGGTTATGGAAATATATAATAACTGCCTCATAATTTATTGGCTGTTGACTCTATGTCAAACGTTGTATTAAGTAAACACACACACTCATTATATGCATAAATCTGCTTGAAAGCTAACTAAAACTTGACTCTACTGGTGTAAACACCAATATTAACTTGATATAGCTTTGAAAGTTTTGATACTAATAGAATGAAATATTATTTAATGCAGAACCCATTCTCTTAACCAATATGTTATACTATTTTTAATTTGTCACTACCACTAGACTAAGTTCCTGGATGACAAGAACTTTGGTTTTTATATTTCCAGAACCTGATGTATACTATAGTCAGCAATTTTTAAATAAAGCAGTAAATCTCCATAATCCCATACAGTGATTTACAGGTTACTAATTGCTTTCATATGGATATATGTGTGTATGTGTGTGCATATGTATGGATGTAGTATGTGGGTATGAATGCATGTCTTTATAAGAATCCTGTGAAATGGACAGGGTAATTCAGGTATGTATTATTTCATTTTGCAGATGAGTGTGCTGGTTTGAAAGATGTATGTCCCCTAGAAAAGCCATGTTTTAATCCTAATCCCATTTTGTAAAGGCAGCCATTTCTTCTAATCCCTATTCAGTATTGTATGTTTGAAACTGTAATTAGATCATCTCCCCAGAGATGTGATTTAATCAAGAGTTAAACTGGATTAGATGATGACATATCTCCACCCATTTGGGTGGGTCTTGATAAGTTTCTGGAGTCCTATAAAAAAGGAAACATTTTGGAGAATGAAAGACATTCAGAGAGAGCAGAGAAGAATGATATAGCCATGAGAAGCAGAGAGTCCACAAGCCAGAGACCTTTGGAGATGAAGAAGGAAAATGCCTCCTGGGGAGCTTCATGAAACCGGAAGCCAGGAGAGAAAGCTAGCAGATGATGCCGTGTTCCCCATGTGCCCTTCCCTCTGAGAGAGAAACCCTGACTGTGTTCGCCGTGTGCCTTCTCACTTGAGAGAGAAACCCTGAATTTCATAGGCCTTCTTGAACCAAGGTATCTTTCCCTGGATGCCTTTGATTGTACATTTCTATAGATTTGTTATAAGTGGGACATTTTCTGGGCCTTAGAACTGTAAACTAGCAACTTATTAAATTCCCCCTTTTAAAAGCCATTCCGTCTCTGGTATGTTGCATTCTGGCAGCTAGCAAACTAGAACAATGAGGTTAATTAATTTGGCTTGGTACATTTAAATACAGATCTTTCTAGTTGTGTCATAATATGAACCATGTTAAAATAATTATAAGACATTATTTTTATGTCTTAGTTTTTCATGTTTAACCAAAAAGAACCTTTCAAAATCTTATTTCCTTAACATGAAAGTAATTTGTCTTCAGGTAATTGACATTATCTTACTTTTTCTCTGCAGTCTGAGAAAGCAACTGCATATGAAAACTTCTGATCGTTTGTGCAATTACATTCCTCCCGTGTAGACACATTAGCACATTGCTTGAATTTACCAGTTTTCTGTAAATAGAATTAATATAAGTTGACTTGATTTTTTGTTGTAGGATTTCTGTAAATGGAGAAAATTCCATAAACATTTGTTCCCTGAATGAATAAAATTCCTGAGAAATTAAAAGGGGGAAAATATCAACCAGCAGTAAAGTAAAAGTACATTTCTGAATTTTATCTCCTTTGGATTTATACTTTGAACCCAAGTAACACTCGGCTGCTTGCCAGTTTACCTGAGTACCATTGATGGTTAGCATGCATGGTACCTAGAAAACTTGTTTCATTCTGAATGCTGCATGCCAGCACTGCCAACCTCCTGTCGTTCCTCTCATAAGAGGAATCAAAAGACAGATCTAAAAAAAAAGTAGGGGCTGCAGACACTGTGGCACACTCTCCAAAGCTAATGTATCATACTTGTCTTTCCTCATAGCATTCATTAATGATGTTTTAAATCTCCACTACTTCTGTTCATTTGTCATTCTTTTATTTGAGCACTCTTCCTAGAGATGTTTGTTTTATTGATTGTTTTCAAACGCTGGCTTTTCATTCTGATGTTCAGCTGTATGTTTTGAATGATCCTTCCTTCTTCCTTTAGGATTACATACTTCCCCTTAGCTTCTTTTTCCTCTCCCTTTCCCCCTTAAAATTCACATAACAAAAATTCACCATTTTAACTTATAAAATTTAGTGTGCAAAAAAAAATTTAGTGTGCAAACATCATGCAAAATATCATGCAAACATCACCACTAATTCCAGAACATTTTCATCACCCAAGAGAAGCCATTCTCCCCTTACCCCAGCCCCTGACAACAAATAATGTGCTTTTTTTTTTGTCTCTGGATTTGCCTATTCTGAGCATTTCAAATAAATGGAATTATACAATACGTGGCCTTTGTATCTGACTCCTTTGATTTAGCATAACGTTTTCAAGATTCATCTATGTTGCAGCATGTATCAGTACTTCACTCTTTTTTCTGGATGAATAATATTCCATTGTATAGATATAGAACATTTTGTTTATCACTTGATAGACATTTGGTTGTTTCTGCTTTGGTTATTATGCATAATTTTCTATGAAGATGCTGTCTGAACATATGTTTTCAATTCTCTTGGGTGTATAACTAATAGTGGAATTTCTGGTCATAAAGTAATGCTGTATTTAACTTTTTGAGAATGTGCAAAACTGTTTTTCACAATGGCTGCACCTTATTACATTTCCATCAACAATGTATGAGAGTTCCAATTTCTACACATCCTCACCAACAGTAGTTAATTTCTGTTATTAAAAAAGTTATAATTATAGTCAACCTAGTGAATGTGAAGTGATGTCTCCTTGTAGCTTTGATTTGCATTTCTCTAATGGTTAATGATCCTAAGCATCTTTTCATATACTATTTAACCATTTGTATATCTTTGGAGAAATGTCTGTTCAAGTTGTTTGTCTGTTTTTGGGAGGTGGTTTGAATTTTAGTTGTTGAGTTGTAAGTGATGTTTATATATTCTTGATAATAGATCCCTATCAGATCTATGATTTGCAAATATTTTCCCTAGTCTGTATGTTGTCTTTTCACTTTCTTTATAGTGTTCTTTTTTTTTTTTAAATTTGCATATGGGCAGGAGGCACCAGGGATCGAACTCCAGACCTCCAGCACGGCAGGTCGGAGCTCTGCCTGCTGAGCCACGGCAGCCGCCCTATAGTGTTCTTTTTTATTAATAAAGAAGAGGTGGGCCTACAGAAAAATCATGTATCAAATACAGGGTTCCCATAAACCATCCTATTATTGATGTATTAGTGTGGTATATTTGTTAAAATTATGAGAGGACATCTTTTTAATTGTTCTATTGATTATAGTCCATGATTCACCTTAGGTTTCACTGCATTGTATAGTCCCATGGATTTATTTTTTAATAGAAACATATATATAAATAACTAAAATATCCCCTTTTAACATTCAAATATATAATTCAGTGCTCTTAACTATGTTCACAATGTTGGGCTATAATCATGACGATCCATTACAAAAACTTTTCCGTCATCCCAAATAGAAAATCTATACAATTTAACCATTTATGCCCTATTACCTAGCCTCACACCATTCCCTAGTAACTTGTATTCTAGACTCTACTATATGAGTTTGCTTATTCTAATTATTTCATACTATGAGATCATATGATATTTGTCCTTTTGCGTCTGGCTTGTTTCATTCAAGGTTCATTCACATTGTCACATGTATCAGAACTTCATTCCTTTGAATGGCTGAAAAATATTCCATTGTGTGTATATACCACATTTTGTTTATTCATCTATTGATGGACAATTGGATTGCTTCCAACTTTTGGCAATTATGAATAATGACACCACAAACTTTAGTATGCAAAGATCTGAGTCCCTACACTCAATTTCTTTTTTGTGTATTCCCAAACTGTTCCACAACAGCTGCATCATTTTACATCCCCACCAGTAATGAATGAATGTTCCTATTTCTCAAGTTCCTGTCCAACACTTGTAATTTTCCATTTTTAAAATAGTAGCCATTATAATGAGTGTGGAATAGTACCTAACTGTGGTTTTGATTTGCATTTTCCTAATGGCTAATGAAGTTAAACACATTTTCATGTGCTTTTTGGATATTTGTATATCTTTTTTTGAGAAATGTCTATCCAAGTCTTTTGACTTTTTAAAATTGGGTTGGCTTTCTGCTGTTGAGTTGTGGGATATTTATATATATATTCTGGATACTAAACCCTTATTGGATATGTGATTTCCAAATATTTTTTCCCACTGTATAGGGTGTTGGTTTATTTTCATAGCAAAGTTCTTTGGTGCACAAAAGTTTTTACTTTTGATGGGGTCCTATTTATCTTTTTTTTTCTTTCTTTGCTTGTCTAAGGAATCTTTGCCTGATACAAGGTACTGAGGATGCCTCCCTTCATTTTTTATAGGTGTTTTATAGTCTGGGTTTTCATATTTAGGTCTTAGATCCATTTTGAGTTAATTTTTGTATATGGTGTGAGGTAAGGATCCATTTTCATTCTTTTGCTTATAGATGTCAGTTTTCCCAGGCATTTGTTGAAGAGACTATTTGTTCCAATTGTGTGGACTTGACATCCTTGTCAAAAATCAATTGGCGGGTGGGCCACAGTGGCTCAGCAGGCAGAGTTCTCACCTGCCATGCCAGAGACCCGGGTTCGATTCCCAGTGCCTGCCCATGCAAAAAAAAGAAAAAATCAATTGGCTGTAAATGTGAAGGTCTATTTCTGAACTCTCAATTCAATTCCATTAGATTATAAGGTTGTTCTTGTGCCAGTACCATACTCTTTTGACCATTTTTGCTTTGTAGTAAGTTTTTAAATCACATTTGAAAAATGTGAGTCCTCCAACATCATTCTTTCTTTTTAAGTTGATATTGGCTATTCAGGTTTGATGATTGGTTTTCCATTTCTGTGAGGTAGGCTGTTGGAGTTTTGGTTTTGATTTTGTTGAATTTGTAAACTGCTTTTTGGCATCATTGTCATCTTAACAATAGTCTTCCAACCCATGAACATGAAACACCTTCCAGTTATTTAGGTAATCTTTGATTTCTTTTAGCAACATTTTGTAGTTTTCTGTGTATCAGTTGTTTACCTCTTTCATTAGATCTATATGAGTGAAACCACTCAACTTGGACTAAAATGGACAGAAAAGGGAAAGATTGAAGGAAAAATGATAAGGACAAACAAAGAATACATTTGATGCTGACTTTCGCATTTACCTGTACAGTTATTTTTACTGGTGTTCTTGATTTCTTCATGTGGATTTTTGTTTCCATCTTGTGTCCTTTTATTTCAGCCTGTAAGACTCTTTCACATTTCTTATAGGATAGGTCTACAAGTAACAAACTATTTCAGTTTTTGATACCTGGGAGTCTTAATTTCTCCTTTGTTTTTGAAGGCTAACTTTGGTGCTTAGTTTTGTTTCCTTCAGCACTGCCTATGGCCTCCATGGTTTCTGATGAGAAATCAACTACTAATCATATTGAGGACCCTCTGTACGTGATGGGTCACTTCTCTCTTGCTGCTTTCAGGATAATCTCTTTTTCTGATGGTTTGATTGTAATGCGTCTTGATCGTAAAGTATGTATACATAACTTCGAATTTCATCACATTATGGAATTGTTCAGCCATTCTTTCTTCAAATATTCTCTTTGTCCCTTTCTTTCCTCTCTATCTGGCACTGCCACTGTTCATATGTCGGTGCACTTAATGGGGTCCCACGGGTCTCATAGACTCTGTTATTTTTCTGTTCCTCAAATAGAATAATCTCACTTGACCTATTTTCAAGTATGCTGATTCTTTCTTCTTTCTGCTCAAATTTGCTTTTGGGCCTCTAATGAAATTTTCATTTCAGTTATTGTATTTTCCAACTCCATAATTTCTATTAGGTTCCTTTCTATAATTTCTGTCTATTTATATTCTGCATTTGGTGAGACAAAATTCCCCAGGCTTATGTTAATCTTTTATCTATTGTTTCCTTTAGCTCTTAGAGCATACTGACAGTTATTTAAAGCTTTTGTCTAGTAAAGTTTTTGTCTGTGCTTCCTCATGGGTAGTTTCTATAAATTCGTGTTTCTATTATTAATATTATATTTATTACATTGATTTCTATCTATATTGATGAAGTCTGTGTTTTGTTAGCTTAGTTATTGGTTGTTGTTTTTTTTTTTTGACACTTTTCTTGAATGCCTGGAAAGTAAGAAAAAAATACTCTCCCAGTCTTTGCAAATTGGCTCTGTGTTGCTGTTGTGTGCTCCCTCAATGCTAGTCAAGCCTTTTACAACTTTACCTTAACCTTCACTTCCTACTTGCACATAACCTGAACATAAGCCAGAGATGAACGTTTAGGGTCTTTCCCAGGTCTTTTATGAGCATAGTTCCAGCTCTGGGATTGCCTGGACTATACAGGAAATTTTAACATTCCTAGTCCCCTCAACTATCTCCTTCTGAATCTCTTCCCAGGCTTTTTAGACTGTCTATTGCTGTCCCAAATGTTATCTTTGCCTCTGCTACAGTCAACACTTTGTCATTTAAATACAATTGACAAATGCTGGCTGGAAAGACCCCTGTACCTCCATCTCTGAAGCATGTGAAACAAATGTAAAACCTCGTTCTGGTCCTTTAGGATATCACCAGACAGGTTGAAATAGACAATCACAATTCTTTGAGAAAAGGTCTGTATTACTCCTTCTGGCACTAACAATCTGCATCAGGAGTGTGAGACACTGTCCTCACAGCTGCTGCCAATCTAGAAATTGGAGGCTGCTAAGTGAGCAATTGAAAATGCCACAGTGCCTCTTTATTTATCAAACATTCCCCTTTTTTTGTTTGTCTTTCATTTTACAGTTTTTTTATACTATTGGAGAGTTCTATAAAAGTTGACTCTGACAGTTTTTCCAGATCTTTAGTTGCTTTTGTGGAGAGATAGAGCCTGGAGTTCCTTACTCGACTCTTTTCAGTGATAGTACCAGTATTTCATTCCTTTTTTTGCTCAATAATATTTCGTTTTATGAATATAACAGCTTCTTTCTCTGTTGATCAGTTGATAAACATTTGAGTTGCTTCCACTTTTTGGTTTTTATGAGTAGTGCTGCTATGAACATTTGTATATAAGTTTTTTTGTGTGTGTGAACATGTTTTCATTTCTTTTGGGACTATTCCTAGGCATGGAATTGCTGGGTTATATTGCCAACTCCATGTTTTTGAAGAATCACTTGATTATAATACCTTTTTAATTTATAAGAATTAACTTGACAATTCTTAACTAGAGGCTGACATTTACTTTATATCTATGTAGATGTGGAATTGTCAAATTCTTGTTCCTAATGTCACTTCCAAATCAATACTTCTTACTGTCATGTGAAAAACCCAGCTCCCTGGAACATCATGCCATATGGCTATTCCACTCTTCACCACTACTCAGTGTTCTCATCTTTTGATCTTCAGGAGACTCAGTGAGTGAAGATGTACATCTGGCTCACATTATTTCTTTTCACCCCAATTCCTGCAATAATTTTGGAGTCAAGTTATACTTTTATAACTCCCTCAATACTGAGATCTCCTAATGATATTCTTTTCTATTTCACTTCAGTCATATATTCCCATGTTTATACCTTGGAACTGAATATCATTCAAAACTTGAAGTTTCCACAATACCATACTTTTATGTTTCCTTTATAAACACCTCCATTGTTTGAATTTTAACTGTAGCATTACTTCAGGGATCATTTCTAGACTCTATTCCCAACCACACTTTCTCTATAGTTAATTTTGTACTTTCTCAGAGTTAATTACTTTTGAAATTATCTCACTAACTTGGACCTGTCTTCTGAATTCCACAACCAAATACTCAGCTGCCTACTCAGTACCTACTCTAGAATGTTTCACAGGCAACTTAAATTCAGTAAGTTAGAAAATGCCCCTCCATCTTCCCTACCAAATCTGTTCCACCTTCAATATTCCCTATTGTGGTGCTACATTGGGAAAAAGTCATAAACCTGGGAGTTTACTTATACTTTCTTGTCACATTGCCTTAGCTAGACCCTATAGAACAAAATTAAATAAAGATAGATAAGTGGGAATTTTCCCAATATTTAATTTTATGTACAATTCTTGCTATAGATTCCATGAAGATTTTATTTATTAGACTGAGGAATAGCTCTTCTATTTCTGGTTTGCAGAAGCTTAATCAGGAATGGGTGTTGAGTTGTATTAAATATTTATATGGCTTCTATTGAAATTAATTTTTTGTTAATCTCTTTATGAAGTGACTTACTTTAATATAGTTTTGTGTGTTCACAATTCTTCACATTCTTAGGAGAAATTCTACAATTTCATGATTTACCATAGTTTTAGTATGTTGATGAATTTGATGTCCTAGTGTTTTATTTAGAATTTTTGAATCTATGTTCATGAGGACTAGATAGCAATTTTGGGTGTGTATTAGTTTACTAAGTGGCCAGAATGCAGTATAACAGAAATGGAACAGCTTTCTAAAAAGAGAATTTATTATGTTACACATTTACAGTTGTAAGGCCATAAATATATCCTAAGGCATCAGGAAATATATCCTTGGCTCAAGGAAGGGTAATCTGTGAAGAGACATGACTGGCGTCTGCTGGTCTTTGTTCCCGGTTCTGTTGCTTCCTATTTGGAAATAAGATCTTTGAAGACATTATTAGTTATGATGGGGCCTAACTAGATTAGAGTAGGCCTTAATCCAATATAACTGGTAGCCTTAAAAGAAGAGGAATTTAGACACAGACAGACAGAAGGGAGAACACAATATAACCACTGAGGCAGGGATTGGAAAGCCATGGATTGTCAAATAACCACTGCCTTCTGGCCAGAAGAGAGGCATGGGACAGACTCTTCCCTACAGATTACAGAGGAAGCATGGCCCTGCCAATATCTTTATGTTGGACTTCTAGCCTTCAGAACTGTGATAGAATAAATTTTGTTGTATTAAGCCACCAAGCTTGTGATACTTAGTTACAGTAGTCCTAAGAAACTAAGACATATACCCTGTGCCAGTTTGAAATTATGTACCCCAAGAAAGGCATATTTTAATCCTGACCCAATTTTGTGGGGGCAGCCATTTCCTTTAATCCCGTTTCAATACAGCAGGGTGAAAATTCTCCCCCCCCCCTTTTTTTGTTTGCTATATGGCAGGGTTACATTTCATCCTTTTTCCATGTGAGTATTTTGTTATTTCAGCATCATTTGTTGAAATTTTTTTGTTGTTTGTTTGTTTTTGTTGGTTTCTTTTGTTTGTTTGTTTTGGGAAGTGCATGGGCCAGGAATCAAACCCAGGTCTCCTGCATGCCAGGCAAGAATTCTACCACTCAACTACCCTCGCACCACCAAGGCAGAACTTTTGATTAGATTACCTCCACGGAGATGTGACATGCCCTATTGTAAGTGTGACCTTTGATTAGATGGAGATGTGACTCTGCCCATTCAAGGTGGGGCTTGATTAGTTTACTAGAGTCCTTTAAAAAAGGAAACAATTTTTTTTTTACATGGGCAGACACTGGGAATCGAACCCAGGTCTCTGGCATGGCAGACAAAAATTCTGCCTGCTGAGCCACTGTGGCCCAAAAGGAAACATTTCACAGAAAGCGCAGAGATGATGTAGATGTTTGGAGATTGAGACAGAAAGAGCCTGAGTGCTAAGCAAGTCTCACAGAAATAGCCAGAACCTGAAGAGAAGAAATCTCTGGCCCCAACAGATGTTAAGCTAAGAGATGAAACCCAAAGTTTTGTTCTGGAGCAACTAAGTGAATGCCCACAGATGCTTCGAGAGGAAACCACTGGCATCAGAAGCTGGAAGCTTATGTTATGTTATACAACAAAAAAGTTTAAAAAATTAACTCAATATAAATCAAAGTCCTAAATATAAGAGCCAGGAACATAGAACTCCTAGAAGAAAATGTAGGGTAGCATAGTCAATCTTGTATAGGCAATGATTTCTTAATATTGCACTGAAAGCACAAGCAATGAAAGAAAGAAATAGATATATGGAACCTCATTGTGCTGGTTTGAAATGATGTATGTACCCTAGAACAGCCATATTTTAATCCTAATCCTATCTTGTAAAGACAGCTGTTTCTTCTAATCCTTATTCAGTATTGTATGCTTGAAACTGTAATTAGATCATCTCCCTGGAGGTGTGATTTAATCAAGAGTGGTTGTTAAACTGGATTAGGTAGAGGCATGTCCCCACCCATTTGGGTAGGTCTTGATTAGTTTCTGAAGTCCTATAAAAGAGGAAACATTTTAGAGAATGAAAGAGATTCTGAGAGAGCAGAGAACAACACAGCCATGAGAAGGAGAGTCCACCAGCCAGTGACCTTTGGAGATGAAGAAGGAAAAGTCTTCCTGGGGAGCTTAATGAAGCAGGAAGCCAGCAGAAGAAGCTAGCAGATGATGCTATGTTCACCATGTACCTTTCCAGATGAGAGAGGAACCCTGACCATGTTCACCATGTGCCTTTCCAGGTGAGAGAGAAATTCTGTGTTTGCCATGTGCCCTTCCACTTGAAAGAGAAACCCTGAACTTCATCAGCCTTCTTGAACCAAGGTATCTTTCCCTGGATGCCTTTGATTGGACATTTCTATAGACTTGTTTAATTGGGACATTTTCTCGGCCTTAGAACTGTAAACTAGCAACTTATTAAATTCCCCCTTTAAAAAGCCATTCATTTCTGGTATGTTGTGTTCTGGCAGCTAGCAAACTAGAACACTCATCAATACTAAAAACGTTTGTGCTTCAAAAGACTTTTTCAGGAAAGTGAAAAAGCAGTCTGCTCAATAGGAAACTACATATGTGATAAAGGTTTTCTTTATTATATAAAGAAATCCTATAAGTCAACAATAAAAGACAACTGAATTTAAAAATGGACAAAAGACTTGAATATGCATTTTTCCAATGAGGAAATATAAAGGCTGAAAAGATGCTTAACATCACAATCTATTAGGGAAATGCAAATCAAAACCATAATGAGATATCACTTCATACCTACTAGAATGGCCACTATTTAATTTTTTTTTTACTGCATAATATAACATACATACAAAGCAAAGAAAGAAAAAAGCAATGGTTTTCACAGCACTCTTCAACAAGTAGTTACAGGACAGATCCCAGAGTTTGTCATGGGTTACCATACAATCCTCTCAGATTTTTCCTTCTAGCTGCTCCAGAATATAGGAAACTATAAGGAATAATTTTTTTTTTATCATCACAATCAACTTTTTTTTCTTTTTTGTGAAAAATAACATAAATACGAAAAAGCCATAAATTTCAAAGCGCAGCACCACAATTAATTGTAGAACATATTTCAGAGTTTGGCATGGGCTACAATTCCACTATTTTAGGTTTTTACTTCTAGCTGCCCTAAGATACTGGAAACTAAAAGAGTTATCAATTTAATGATTCAGCAATCATATTCATTTGTTAAATCTTATCTTCTCTGTATAATTCCAAGAATGGCCACTATTTAAAAAACCAGAAAACTACAAGTGTTGGAGAGGATATGGAGAAAAATAGAAACACTCATTTACCATTGGTGAGAATGTAAAATGGTGCAGGTGCTGTGTAATTAATTTTGGTGGGTCCTCAAGAAGCTAAGTATAGAAGTACCATATGATACAGCAATCCCACTGCTAGTTACATACCCAGAACTGAAAGCAGGGACACACAACAGACATTTGTACACCAATGTTCATAGCAGCATTATTCACAATTGCCAAAAATGGAGGCAACCCAGGTGTCCATCAACCAATGAATAGATAAACAAAATGTGTTATATACAGACGATGGAACATTATTCAGCTGTAGGAAGGATTGCAACAACATGGATCAACCTTGAGGATATTATGTCGAGTGAAATAAGCCTGTGATCTCTCTAATATGAACTAATTATTGTAAGCAAACTCATAGAGTTAGAATCTAGAATGTAGGTTACCAGGAGATAGACTGAGGGTACAGAATGGAAAACTGATGCTTAATTTGTGCAGAATTTCTAATTAGGTTGGTTGTAAATGTTTGGAAATGTATAGAGATGATGATAGCACAATATTGTGAGTGTAATTAATAGCACTGAATTGTATCTGTAAATGTGGTTGAAAGAAGTTTAGTGTCATATATGTCACTAGAAGGAAAGCTAAAGCATAAACACGGGACTGTATAAAATAGTGAACCTTGTTGTGGCCAATGACTGTGGTTAATAGTACAAATATAAGAATGTTCTTTCATGAACTACAATAAATGTACATCACTATTATGAGTTGTAAATAATAGGGTGCTGTCATGGTTAGGGACACGTGTCAACTTGGCCAAGTTGTGGTACCTGTTTATCTCATTGGGCAAGCGCTAGCCTGTCTGTTGCAATGAGGACATTTCATAGGATTAGGTCATGATCACGTCAGCTGCATCCACAGCTGCATCCATTTGTAATCAGCCAAAGGGGAGTGTCTTCTGCAATTAGTGATGCTAAATCTAATCATGGGAAGCCTTTTAAGGAGAACTCAGAGGAGACAGGTTTCATTCCTGCTTCGGCTGGTGAGCCTCTCCTGTGGAGTTCATCCAGACCTTCCATCGGAGTCGTCAACTTCGCAGCCTGCCCTGTGGATTTTGGACTCTGTGTTCCTGCGGTCACGTGAGACACTTTTATAAATTTTATATTTGCAAGTGTTCCCTGTTGATTCTGTTTCTCTAGAGAACCCTAACTAATACAGGTGCTATTAAGGGGAAAATACACCAATGCAACAATTGGACTATAGTTAATAGTAATATTCTAATATTCAAAATATAACAAAAATGAAAAAGATTGAGTAATATCTAAGTACATAATAGATCTACCTAATTTTTAACTGCAGCACAGTATTCCTTTGTATGGCTATATTACCTTATTTTAGCGTACAACATACATGTGTTTCTTTAGGTAATATTCTAAGAAGTTGGGTAGATTAAGTCATAGGGTATTAGTGTTTCTAATTTTAACTGATTATGCCATATTGCCCCTCAAAGATAGTTGAACCAATTTTTCCTATCAATAGCAATTTAGGATAATACTTCTTTACTTTGCATCTTCATCAATATTTAAAGTGATCAAATCTGATGTTTTTATATAATTTGAGAAATGACATCTTGCTTTAATTTGCATTTTCCTGACTATTATTGAGGTTAAGCATTGTCTCTCCCTATGCGTATTGTTCATTTGCTTTCCTGTTCTTTTAAGTACCTGTTCATATTTTTTGCCCATTTTCCTTGCACATTCTTTCTCTCACTGATTTGTAGGATTTCCTTATATATTCTGAACATTTATCCTATGTCTGTTATGTTTTATGAAATATTTTTTCAGTCTTTGCTTGTCTTTTAGTTTTGTTGTCTTCTATCACACAGAATGTTTACATTTTTATTTAATCATATTAACTGGGTGTTCCTTTATATATTTTGCTTTGGTACCTTCTTGAGGAGACCTTCCTTACCCTAAGGTCCCAAATATATTTCCCTATACTGTTTCCTATACTTTTTTCTTATGATTTCTTATTTTCAGAGGGGATTTAGGGTGAATTCATTTGGACATTATCTTTATTCATGGTATGAGATGTGTATTTTATATTCTTTCAAATGAGTAGCTCATTGACCTGACACCATTTAAGGAATCATTTACATTCTTTTCCTACTCTGAGATGGTATATTTATCATATAATGAGTCCTCATATATATAACAAATTCCCAGATAATTTTGGTTCATATTATACAGAGCCATACTGTTCAGAAACACTGCACTATATGACACTACTTAATTATATAACTTTTGTTTCATGCCTATTCTCCCCAGCCCCCCATGAAGATACCATGTTCATCTTGTTCACTGCTGTATCCTCCAATATTCTCACTGTCTGAGAATATTGGAGATGCTGAAATTTGTTGAGGGCATAAAAATTGCATATATATATGGTATAAATTATATATATTTCCTGTTCAAATTTCAATAAAATCCTGAAAAGAAACTACAGATTTCCATGTAAATATAGTTAAATCATAGTTCAGTGGTGGAGGCTTGGTTCTAGTGACACAACAGGGTTTGTCCTTGGGAGAAACTAAACTTGGAGAATAACTAAGTAGCACAGCTGCTCATTCTTTAGAGCAGATATTCTTACCCTGGCATCCAAACCTCAATGAGAAGTTCATCAACCTTCCCAAATTATGTATGTATATATGTGCATGGGTGTAATAATATATGTACAAATGTGTATCATTATATTAAATAATTTTTAAGCACTCCCTATGTCTGGCATTTTTCTAGGTACTGGGGATACAGTAGAGAACAAGGATAAAAAAAACTACCTTACTTAGCTTATCTTGTTAAGACAATAAATGAAATAAATCAGTAAGATATATAAAATCATAATAAGTATTATGGAAAAAAATAAAGCAGGGATGAGGAATAGTAAATGGAGGAAAGTGGAAATGGGGGTTACAGTTCTAAATAGAGTGGTCAGGGAAGGCCTTATTGTGATGGTGATATTTAAGCAAAAACCTGAAGAAGGTAAGAAAGAGTGAGCTCTGGGATACCTGGCAGAAGAGCATACTAGACAGAAGGTATAGCAACTGGAAAGGATCTGAGGTAGGAATATGTCTGGCATATTTAAGGAACAGCATGAGGTGAGTGTGTGGCTAAAGCAGACTGAATTGCAGAAAATCAGATCAGATGCAATGGACATAAAAAGGCCAATCATAGCAGACCTTATTACCCATTGTAAGAACTGTTTTTTAATCTGAATGAGATGGTAAGGGATAGGAGAGTTTTGAACAAAAGAAATGACAATTTTATATCTTTATGGCTGTATGTGCCTGTGAGTGAAAGTATAGGGCTATATATGAATACAGGTATGGGAGAGCATTTTCCTGGAGGGAGATTCCACAGGCAACCATGAGGTTTCCTTTTGAAGATTTTCCATAATGTTTTTTTCCTCTGAACCTAATGGTTCCTCTCTGCTTTTATTTTTCACCATGCTCACTCCACTTCAGATTGTCTGGTTGCTGCTGGGGTCAGGTTGCTTTCTAAACAGAACCTTAGCCAAAGTTGAAATGCGCCTATGTAGTAGCATTCATTCTTCTTTCCGTTTGTACACCTTTCCTTTCACTGATGGAGATGTGAGATGGACCTGGGGGCTCCTTTCAGTTAACAAAAGATGCTCTTAACCTATCTATCTCCTTTGAGTTCCAAATGAGAGCAGAGAGAAATCAAGGGGAAATAGTCCATTTAGACTTCATGGCTCCAAATGTAGGAGTAGCGGGAGGAGAGACAGCTGGAATAGGAGGAGAAGGAACAGCAGGAAAGTAGTAACCATCATTAGAGCCAACGGAGCAGGGCAGATACCATATGTTCCTGAAAACTTCTCATTTAATCCCCATAGTTTGGCCCATATGTAATTTCACTGAATAATTGTTTGCATTCAAAATTATTTACCTTTGACTTGTGAAATAGATTTCTTGGTACAGGTTTGCTAGGATCAGCATGATAAAAATTATCTGTGAGTGGAATAGCAATTCCCATATTAGATGGAGGTCTGTAGTTTATCTGCAATTGATTAAACAGAGAAAATGTATAATTCATTATTATTTAAAATTTTTAATTTAAATCTCTCAGTTTTCAAGAAAGGAATTCAAAGCAAATATTTCATTTTTAGCTCCAGGTATTGAAGTAAAATTCTCTTCATACAACACCTTTCCTCTCATTTTCTGGAATTGCAGCAACCTCAATCCATTGTAATTTAAGTTTGAAATTGTAAATAAGTGAAAAACACATGTAGTACCTAAATAGCTGCCATAAAGCTAATGACAAAAAGCTAAACACTTTATAAAAGGAAATTAATGATGCACTCAGTAAATAATTCTTTAAGTTTGGTATTTGCTATTTGTCAAAAAGAAAAATTTTAAAGTAATAAGTTATTTTAAAAAGGATAATTTAAATCTTAAAAAAGAGTTGTGTGGACTCAAGAAATGCTTTTTCAGTAATAACTTTGAATGTTAACAGACTAAATTTACCAACTAAAAGATACAGACTGGCAGAATGGATTAAGAAACATAATCCAGCTATATGCTGCTTACAAGAGACTCACCTTAGATGCAAGGATACATAGAAAGAATTGAAAAAGATTTTCCACGCAAGTTGTAACCAAAACAAAGCAGGAGTAGCTATACTAATATTGGACAAAATGAACTTTAAATGTCAAGATATCAGAAGAGACAAAGAAGGACTATATACTAATTATATACTAATTAAAGGGTCAATTCATCATGAAGATATAACAATCATAAATGTTTATACTCCCAATCAAGGAGCTCCAAGGTATGTGAGACAGACATTGGCAAAACTGAAGGTAGTGATAGATGTTTCAACAATAATAGTAGGAGACTTCAATACACCACTCTCCTCTATAGATAGAACAACCAGGTAGAAGATCAACAAGGAAATAGAGAAGTTAAATAACTTGATAAGTGAATTAAACCTAACAGACATATATAGGTCATTGCACCCCAAAGCACAAGGTTATACATTCTTCTCTAGTGCTCATGGAACATTCTCCAGGATAGATCATATGCTGGGGCACAAAACAGGTCTTTATAAATTTAAAAATATGGAAATTATTCAAAGCACTTCCTCTGGTCACAATGGGATGAAACTGGATCTCAATAACCACCAAAGAACAAGAACATTCACAAATATATGGAGATTAAGTAACACATTTTTAAACAACAGTGGGTCTAAGAAGAAATTGCTAGAGAAATCAGTAGCAATCTGGAAATGAATGAAAATGAGAATACAACTTATCAGAGCTTATGGGAGCAGCAAAAGCTGTACTGAGAAGGAAATTTATTGCCCTAAATGCCTATATTAAAAAATAAGAAAGAGCAAAAATCGAGGACTTAACAGCAAACAAACTAACCCTAAAGCACATAGGAGAAGAGAAATAACAAAGATTAAAGCAGAGATAAATGAATGGGAGAACAAAAGAGCAATAGAGAGAATCCATAAAACCAAAAGTTGGTTCTTTGAGAAAACCAATAAAATTGATGGATGTGTTGGTTTGAAAAGATGTATGGACCCTATAAAAAGCCATGTCTTGGTTTTAGTCCTATTTTGTAAAGGTAACCATTTCTTCTAATCCCTATATTCAGTACTGTATGTTTGAAACTGTAATTAGATCATCTCCCTGGAGGTGTGACTTAAGGAGTCACATCTTGATGTGATCGTGATGTGATCTTGAGTGATCAAGAGTGGTTGTTAAACTGGATTGGATGTGTCTCCACTTATTCAGGTGGATCTTGATTAGTTTACTGGAATACTATAAAAGAGGAAACATTTTGGAGAAAGCTGGAGATTCAGAGAGAGCAGAGAATGCTGCAGCACCACGAAGCAGAGTCTACCAGCCAGTGACCTTTGGAAAGAAAGAAGGAAAACGCATCCTGGGAGCTTCATGAAACAGGAAGCCAGGAGAGAAAGCTAGCAGATGATGCTGTGTTCCCCATGTGCCCTTCCAGCTGAGAGAGAAGCCCTGACTATGTTTGTTACGCGCCTTTCCACTTGTGAGAGAAACCCTGGCTGTGTTCGCCATGTGCCTTCTCACTTGAGAGAGAAACCCTGAACTTCATTGGCCTTCTTGAACCAAGGTACTTTTCCCTGGATGCCTTTGATTGGACATTTCTATAGACTTGTTTTAATTGGGACACTTTCTTGGCCTTAGAACTGTAAACTAGCAAGTTATTAAATTCCCCTTGTTAAAAGCCATTCTGTTTCTGGTATATTGCATTCTGGCAGCTAGCAAACTAGAACAATGGGCCATAGCAAGACTGACAGAGGAAAAAAGAGAGAGGATGCAAATAAACAAAATCAGAAATGAGAAGGGGTGCATTACCACACAGACCCTAAAGAAATAAAAGCAATCATAAGAGGATACTATGAACAACTATATGCCAACAAACTAGATAACTTAGAGGAAATGGACAAATTCTTGGAGATACACAAAACAAGCGACACTAACTCAGGAAGAAATAGAAGATCTCAACAAACCAATCACAAGTAAAGAGATTCAATCAGTCATCAAAAATCTTCCTACAAAGACAAGCCCAGGGCCAGATGGCTCCAAGGGGAATTTTATCAAACATCCCATAAAGAACTAACACCAATCCTGCTCAAACTTTTCCAAAAAACTGAGGAAAAAGGAACTCTATTTAACTCATTTTATGAAGCTAATATCATTTTAATACCAAAATGAGGGAAAGATGCTGTAAGAAAGGAAAACTACAGGCCAATCTCCCTAATGAACACAGGTGCAAAAATTCTCAATAAAATATTGGCAAATCGAATCCAACAGCACATTAAAAGAATTATACACCATGACTAAGTGGGTTTTATACCAGAACTGCACGGATGGTTCAAAACAAGAAAATCAATTCATGTAATTCAGTACATTAACAAATAAAAAGGGAAAAATCACATGATCATCTCGATTGATGCTGAAAAAGCATTCGACAAAATTCAGCATCCTTTTCGGATAAAAACACTTCAAAAGATAGGAATCCAAGGCAACTACCTCAATATGATGAAGGGAATACATGAAAAACTGATAGCCAGCATTGTACATAACGGAGAGAGACTGAAAGCCTTCCCCCTAAGATCAGGTACAAGACAAGAATGCCCACTGTCACAACTATTATTCAACAATGTGCTAGAAGTTCTAGCTAGAGCAATCAGGCAGGACAAAGAAATAAAAGGCATCCAAATTGGAAAAGAAGAAGTAAAACTCTGATTATTTGCAGATGATATGATAGTATACTTGGAAGATCCTGTGAAATCTACAGCAAAGTTACTTGAGCTAATAAACAAATTCAGCAAGGAGGTGGAATATAAAATTAATGTGCAAAAATCAGTAACATTTCTATACACAAACAATGACCTAGCTGAGGAGACTGTTAAGGAAAAACTTCCATTCAAAAAAGCAACTAAAAGAATCAAATACTTAGGAATGAACTTAACTAGGGACGTAAAGAACTTGTACACAGAAAACTACTCAACATTGCTAAAAGAGATCTAAGCAGGTGAAAAGACATTCCCTGCTCATGGATAGGAAGGCTAAATATAGTTAAGATGTCAATTCTCCCAATTGATCTACAGATTCAGCAAAATTCAAAATTCCAACAACCTACTTTGAAGATTTGGAAAACCTAACCACCAAATTCATCTGGAAGGGAAAGAGACCCCGAATAGCTAAAAGCACCCTAAAAAAGAAGAACAAAGTGGGAGAATTAACATTGCCTGACTTTAAACTTTACACCCAACTTTACACTATTGTAAACCTACAGTGGTCAAAACAGCATGGTACAGGCACAAAGATAGAAGTCTTGACCAATGGAATCGAATCGAGAGTACAGAAATAGACCACCAAGTCTATGGTCAACTGATTTTTGACAAGGCCCCCAAATCCTCTGAACTGGGACAGAATAGTCTTTTCAATATTGGGCTTGGGAGAACTGGATATCAATAGCCAAATGAATGAAAGAAGACCTGTATCTTAAACCCTGCACAAAAATTAACTCAAAGTGGATCAAACACCTAAATATAAGAACTAGCACCATAAAGCTTCTTGAAGAAAATGTAGGGAAACACCTTTAAGACTTAGTAATAGGAGGTAGCTTCATAAACTTTACACCCAATGCCCAAGCAAAAAGAGAAAAAATAGATACATGGGAACTCCTCAAAAATCAAATGCTTCTGCACTTCAAAAGACTTTGTGAAAAAGGTGAAGAAGCAGCCAACTCAATGGGAGAAAATATTTGAAAATCACATGTTGGACAAAGGTTTGATTTCCTGTATATACAAAGAAATCATAAACTCAACAACAAAAGAACAAACAACCCAATTATAAATAGGCTAAAGATATGAATAGATATTTTTCTGAAGAGCAAATACAGATGGCTCAAAAGCACATGAAGAGATGCTCATTTTCACTGGCTATAAGGGAAATACAGATCAAGACTACAATGAAATACCACCTCACACCTATAAGAATGGCTGTCATTAAACAAACAGGAAACTATAAATGTTGGAGAGGGTTGGAGAAAGTAGGACACTTATGCACTGCTGGTAGGAATGTATAATGGTGCAGCCACTATGAAAGACTGTTTGGCAGTTTCTTAGGAAACTAAATATCGAGTTGCCCTATGACCCAGCAATAGCAATACTTGGTATATACCCAGACGAGCTGAAAGCAACAACACAAACAGACATTTGCATACCAATGTTATAGCCACATTATTCACAATCACCAAAAGATGGAAACAAATCAAATAACCATCAACAGACGAGTGGATCAACAAAATGTGCTATGTACATATGATGGTATATTATTCAGCAGTAAGATAAAATGATGCACATGACAAGATGGATGAGCCTTGAGGACATAATGCTGAGTGAAGTTAGCCAGACACAAAAGGGTAGATACTGTATGAATCCACTTTTATGACCAGCATAAAAGTATAATCAGAGGCTTATAATACAGAATATAGGGGAGTTAGAGATGCATAGAAGCTAGAGATGGGTGAACCATTAGCTAATGAGGCTGAGCGCCAGTGTAAGGGAATAGATAGGAGTGAAGGTGGTTCTCTAGTGGGTCTGTAAGTAATATAACCATATTGAAGATGAACAAGATTGAAAGGGGTTGTATATACCTACATGTGCTGGTTTGAAAAGATGTATGTACCCTAGAAAAGCCATGTTGTAATCCTAATCCCATTTTGTAAAGGCAGCTGTTTCTTCTAATCCCTATTCAGTACTGTATGTTTGAATCTGTAATTAAATGATCTCCTTGGAGATGTGACTCAATCAAGAGCAGTTGTTAAACTGGATTAGGTGGAGACATGTCTCCACCCATTCAGGTGGGTCATGATTAGTTTACTGGAATC
>PVIY010037356.1:0-24729 GCA_004026745.1 Myrmecophaga tridactyla
TCAAGGTCCAAGGGGAACTGGGGAGGGGAGGGACGGGGACTGTAACCCGAGAAGTCTTCCCGGTGGGAGTGAATTCTTAGCGGGGTTTGGCGGGTGCGGAATTCCCTGGGGCGCCTTGGGGTGCGGAGGCCCCGCCCCGCCCCCGCCCACCTGTGGGCAGGGCAGGTCCGGGGGAGGCACCGCCAGCGCCCATCGCTAGCGGCCCTGCGGCGGCCTCAGCCCGCCCCCAGGCCTCAGCGAAGGTACCGATCTTGGGGAGGGGGCCCTCTCCGCCCAAGCCCTCTGCGGCCGACTTGGGGAGACCTCCGGGAGGCCTCTCAAGCAACCTGCTGCCGCCGCGGCCCCCGTCCGCCCGCAGGGGGCGGCGCGTGCCCGAGCGGTGCCCACAGGACCAAGGCGACCCAGCTGCGCGCCGCAGCCGCAGCTCCCACCCACCATCTCGCAACCCCGCCCTTCCCTCGCGCGCCCGCCTCCTCGGAGCTTGGCATGCGGCAGCCCCCCACCCACCCCCAGGTAGGTTCTTCATTCCTCCCATTTCGCAGAGGAGAAAACTGCAGCCCGGATGCCTCAGTCGTCCCATCCAAAGTCACGCAGCTGCTTTGAGCACAATCCCGACTGCGGGAGTGAAGCACATGGCCCCTGTAGACCGGGCTTCGGAGGGTCCCAGGCTTGAGGACCCGTCGGCCTGCTGCCCCTCTGGCAAGGAGAGAAGCCTGCGCTGGCAGTGAGCCTCCAGGTCTGCCCTTCACTGCAAGATCCTAGGTTAGGGGACTGGGAAGGACCCTCCTCCTCCACCCCTACATTTTTTGGCTAGAAATGGGTTTCTGTCCCTCCCCTAAATTTGGGGGTTCTCTATTGCATTTAGGTACTGCTGCCCCCTTCCAAACCCATCTCCCAGCACATGCAGTTGGGACACAGGGGCCCAGATGGGGTAAAGAACCTCTAAGCTCTGGGGCTTGCAGTGAGGAACTGGGGGCATCGCTGATTCTGGGAGGTTCATGGAAGAGGTGGGGTTGAAGCAAGAGTGGAATGCATTCCAGGCACTGGGAAGAGCTGAGCAAAGTGCATCGTGTCCAGGGGGTAGGCTTTATCAGGTGGGTGATGGTAGCCCAACCTCACCAAGCTGTCACTCTTACCCCAACCCACTTCTACACCCTGGGTGCCAGGAACTCTCATAGCCTTTGTAGGGAAGGGGCAGATTGCCAGTGGTACTGGGACTGACTAGGCTGGAGTGGGGGGTGGAGTCTGACCTATCTCTTCCTTCCCACCTGTTCTCACAGTGCCCAACTGGCTTAGTCATGGCGAAGCTGGAGACACTGCCTGTGCGTGCTGACCCAGGACGGGATCCCCTCCTGACCTTTGCCCCACGGCCCCCTGAGCTCGGAGCTCCGGAGCCCCGCCTGGCCATGGGCAGCGTGGGCAGTGGGGTGCCCCATGCCCAGGAATTCGCTATGAAGAGCGTCGGCACCCGCATGGGGAGTGGGGGCAGCCAGAGCAGTTTCCCCGGCCCCCGTGGCAGTGGCGGTGGGGCCAACAGGGAGAGGCCCAGCCGCTACCCCTCAGAGGACAAGGCTCTGGCCAACTCCCTCTACCTCAATGGCGAGCTGCGCGGCAGCGACCACACAGATGTCTGCGGCAATGTGGTGGGCAGCAGCGGGGGTAGCAGCAGCAGTGGTGGCAGCGACAAGGCCCCACCTCAGTATCGTGAGCCCAGCCACCCACCCAAGCTCCTGGCCACCTCTGGCAAACTAGACCAGGTCAGCCTCCAGGGTGTGAAACCCTCATGGCCTTTGCCTGGGAAGTGGGGGACAGCCCAGAGAGGAGGGCAAAGGGGGCCTTCTTGAAGGCTGGGTTGTAGGGGGGAGGAAGGAAAGTGGGCAGGGCAGCCATGGGGTGAGGCCCTGCGGCCCAAGTACAGCTGGTAGGTCCAGGACAGACAGAGATCTGGTTGAGGGTCCATGAGGGTGAGTCCCAGATAAAGGACCCCAGGATGGAGATCTAGTGGGGATGGGAGGTAGGGCAGGACAGTCTTAGCCATGGGTGGTGGGGATAGGGAGTGGCGGGGAGGAGGCTGGGGCTGAGGCTAAGGCCCCATCCCATACCCACTCCCCCTTGTTTGCTTTTATGCAGTGCTCAGAGCCGCTAGTTCGACCTTCAGCTTTCAAGCCTGTTGTACCCAAGAACTTCCACTCCATGCAGAACTTGTGTCCCCCACAGACCAATGGGACCCCTGAGGGACGCCAGGGCCCTGGCGGCCTCAAGGGAGGCCTGGACAAATCTAGGACCATGACCCCAGCGGGCGGGAGTGCGGGTGGCCTCTCAGACTCAGGCCGGAATTCACTGACCAGCTTGCCCACCTACAGCTCCAGCTATAGCCAGCACCTGGCACCCCTCAGTGCCTCTACCAGCCACATCAACCGCATCGGCACTGCTGGCTATGGCAGTGGCAGTGGTGGCGGCAGCGGTGGTGGGTCGGGCTACCAGGACCTGGCAGGCTCTGACAGTGGGCGGGCCTCTAGCAAGAGTGGGTCGTCCTCCATGGGGAGGCCAGGCCACCTGGGGTCTGGGGAGGGTGGAGGCGGAGGCCTGCCGTTTGCGGCCTGCTCCCCACCCTCGCCTAGCACGCTGATCCAGGAACTGGAGGAGCGACTGTGGGAGAAGGAGCAGGAGGTGGCAGCTCTGCGGCGCAGCCTGGAGCAGAGCGAGGCGGCCGTGGCCCAGGTACTGGAGGAGCGTCAGAAGGCATGGGAGCGCGAGCTGGCCGAGCTGCGGCAGGGCTGCAGTGGGAAGCTGCAGCAGGTGGTCCGCCGTGCCCAGCGTGCCCAGCAGGGCCTACAGCTGCAGGTGCTGCGGCTGCAGCAGGACAAGAAGCAGCTGCAGGAGGAGGCAGCCCGGCTGATGCGGCAGCGGGAAGAGCTTGAGGACAAGGTGGCCGCCTGTCAGAAGGAGCAGGCCGACTTCCTGCCCCGGATGGAGGAAACTAAGTGGGAGGTGCGGGCTGGAGGCTTGGGCCTTCTCCCTCAGTCCCCCCTTCCTTCTCTCCCTCTGGAGAAACCCAAAGCAGTAGCCTCCCACCCACATAATGGAGGCGAAAGGAGTAAGGGGGACAAAATCTATTAGTCGTGTCTGTGAGGACCAGAAACTACCCCTGGGCCAAGTGAAATGTTGCTACTTGATGAGTCATGTCTGCTCTGAGTCCAGGGAAGGGAGCCCCATGCGTTAATTCTGAAGAAGGCGCCACTGGGGCTAGACGTGGGGGCTGGGATGGGGGTGAGCAGAGCCCTGCCTTTACCCTGGCCTCTCCTCACCTGTCCCCCTACCCAGGTGTGCCAGAAGGCTGGGGAGATCTCCCTCCTGAAGCAGCAGCTGAAGGACTCGCAGGCAGACGTGTCGCAGAAGTTGAGTGAGATTGTGGGGCTGCGCTCGCAGCTGCGGGAGGGCCGGGCCTCACTGCGGGAGAAGGAGGAGCAGCTGCTCAGCCTGCGGGACTCTTTTGGCAGCAAACAGGCCAGCTTGGAGCTGGGAGAGGGCGAGCTGCCTGCTGCGTGCCTCAAGCCGGTGCTGACCCCCGTGGATCCCGCCGAGCCCCAGGAGGCGCTGGCTACCTGCGAGAGCGACGAGGCCAAGATGCGTCGTCAGGCCGGAGTGGCTGCGGCTGCCGCCTCCTCCGTGTCCTTGGACGGGGAGGTCGAGGCTGGGGGGGATAGCGGGACGCGGGCCCTGCGGCGGGAGGTGGGGCGACTGCAGGCCGAGCTGGCGGCTGAGCGGCGAGCCAGGGAGCGCCAGGGTGCCAGCTTCGCGGAGGAGCGCCGCGTGTGGCTGGAGGAGAAGGAGAAAGTCATCGAGTACCAGAAGCAGCTGCAGCTGAGTTACGTGGAGATGTACCAGCGCAATCAGCAGCTGGAGCGGCGACTGCGGGAGCGGGGGGCTGTCGGGGGCGCCAGCACGCCCACCCTTCAACATGGCGAGGAGAAGAAAACCTGGACCCCCTCCCGCCTGGAGCGCATCGAATCCACAGAAATCTGATCCCCACCCTGGGCACGTGGTCTTTTGACAAATGCACTGTCCAAAGACCTGAGTCCCCAGTGTCCCTCCCGTCCGTCTCTCTTCCCAGTGTCTCCTGTACCCCCAGACCAAAGAGGTTCTCAAAGCAGCCGTGACCAGGTTACCCCCACCCCACTCTGGGTTGGGTGCCCCCGCCAGCTCTACTACTGCCCCTTGGGGCAGCCCACCCAGATCAGGGGGAGGGTAGAGTCAGCGGGGATGAGGGACCCAGGCAGCAGGGGAGCCTATGCTCCCTTTCTTGGCACCCCGTTGTTGGAGACGGGGGCAGCAAGTCTGCAGCACCATGAGGTGCCCCAGCCCTTGTGTGAGCCTTTATGGCTACTGTTGGCTTCCCGGTGTCCAGTTGTGCTCTCTGTGCTCACCTCCTAGGCCACGTAGCCTGTGAGGGCGTGTGTGGGGTCTGCTGAGGCCGACAGGCCCCAGGGCTCCTGGCCTTTTGCCTTTCTGTAGTCTTCTCCCTCCCTATGCAGATTGGCAGGGCAGTGGGAACAGATGGCCTGTCTGTGGTTGAGAGGGCCACCTGCCCAGCCCCTCCCCCCAAGGCTTCTTGGGCTCAGGCCTCAGAGCCTGGCCTGGTCCCTAGTGTGTCTATAAGTGTGTGTTGGGTGGGGTGCTGGGACTCGAGGCTCAGTGCCCAGGGAGGATTGCCCTCCATTCTTGGGAAGGGTCACCTGGAGGCTTCTCAGCTTCACCCTCACCCTTTGGCCAGGATCCCACAGGGCCACAGCCCCATCTACTTGATTCACCCCACACCCAGGGCCACTGTCCGGCTCTAACAACAGCTATTAAGTGCTACCTGCCTCTCAGATACTTCTCTCACCCAGTTTCTGAGGTCAGGTGGGTGTCTCTGACATCTTCCTGTGTCTTCCCCTACTTGATTCCTCCCTCCTCATGCTCAGAATTTTATCGTTCCAGGCTGTCTCTTCCCCAAAGTCTTACTTTTCCTTCCAGTAGAAAATTTTGCTTGACCTTTGGTGCACTGCCCACTTCCAAGCTCTGCTGGGCCCAAGTCTGAGCCTGATGGCCTTGTTTTGAGAGCTGGATGTGATTACCCTTGAAAACAAGGCTGGCCTGAGAGGAACACTGACCCCTTGGCTCCCAGGGCCCTGGGGCAGCCCGGTGTTTGCCCAGAATAGGACTGGCATGGCATCAGTGGGGGTTGGGACAGCCAATGTCACTCCTTTCCTCCTCTAGGGGCCCTCTCAGTGTTCAACTTCCCAAGGCAGGGAGGGAAAAGAAAATTTCTAATTCACCAGCAATAAAAATTGGAGGAGGCTTGGCCCTCAGTCCTTATATTTCTCTCTTTTTCACTCTCTTCTTCCCACTCCCAAAACTGGGTTTGGGGGAGCAGGGTGGAGAGAGCTGGCAACTACTGTGAGCAAGTTCCCCAGCCCCTGACCAGCCTCCTCCCATGACTGGTGACTGTTTGACGAGCTGTGCGTCCCCCACAAAAACAGGAGCGCCCTTCTGTGTGGCCTCTACCCTCACTGCACAGCCCCTCCCCTCACCAGTTCCCTGAGCTGGGAGGGAAGCCATGCCGGCCACCACTGCCCATGCTAATCACCCCTGACTGCACCTGCCCCTGAACCTAGACCTGGGCCAGAGGGGAGGAGAAGTCAGCAGAAAAACATAAGAAAAAAATATGAATAGATTCAGCCTTTGGGACTTTCAAGTACAAAAGAAAATATATATAAATATATATAAAAATATATATCTACCATATGTGATGGAAAGATTTTTTGTTTTCCTTTCCCAAAGAAATAAAATGGAGAAAGTCTCTAGAGTGGCATTCTTTGGTCTGCATGTGTCTTTGCAAGTGTGAGAAGTGAGTCTTGGGTGAGGGGGGTGTGAAGGGTAAAGCTGGAGTAAACAGATTTCCTAGAGGGGCTCACCGGGCTGGGCTAGGGAGGAACTAAGGCTCCTTGTTTCTGCCCGAGGGGGCCTTCTCTCCAGCTCAGACTGCAGCAAAAGAGTTTCAAGCTGGTTCCATCTCAGAACCTGACACCCGCCTGCTGGCCAGAAGGCAGGTAACACAGGACAGCAAGATGTAGCCTGCAGCAGCTTGAGTCACTTGACAGCATTTGGCTGATGTTTAGGGCAGAAAGGTGCAGAAACGAAGGATGAGGCTGGGTTTGTAATTACTGGTGAGACCCTGAAGGCAGAAGTAACACAAGCATGCTGCAGAGGAAGAGCTGTCCTTTGGGGGTAAGTACTGTCCTTTCTGACGGATCCTTCTGCCATCCTCACAAAGCCTCTCCCGCTCCCCCCAATTTACTTGTAGTATTCTGCTACAAGTAGCAAACCTGATGTATAGGACCTTAAAGACTGGTTTATTTTTCCTCACCTGGCAAGGAATCTGGAAGTCAGTATCGTAGGTGTTGGTTGATTGACTCTCACTCTCCCATCCTCAGCATGTCGTTCCCTCCTTGCCACAAGGTGGCTGCCACAGCTCCGTGAAGGGATTGGAGCAGCATCACTTTATGATGAAAGTAAAAACTCCCTTTAGATGTATGAGTTTCTTTTTTCTTATTATTTCTTTTTCTGAAGGGCTGGAAATGTCCTAAAAATGCTCATAGTGATGAATTCACAATTATGTGATGATATTGTGTGCCACTGATTACATACTGTGGATGCACTGTATGTATGTGAAGATATCTTAATAAAAATATTTTATTTTTTTAAAATTTTTTATTAATTAAAAAAAATTACAGAAAGAAATGCAAACATTCCCAAAATGTGATCATTCCATTCTACATATATAATCAGTAAGTCACAATATCATCACATAGCTGCAGATTCATAAAAATATTTTTAAAATGGGGAAAAAAAACCTAAATCGTGGAATCAATCAAATTACCAATTAATAGGATATTGGTTTAATAAACTAAAACACTCAAAACAAAAAACTCCCCTTAAATCTTGGCCAGTCCTAAGTCACATGCTCTTCCCACTTTAAGGGAGACTGAGAAATTGAGTACCTGGCAAAGAGGAGTAGTATCCTCATGGACTGCCTGGGGTAATCATGGTTCATCCCGCGGCTGGGTTCTCTGCTTTCTATGGGTTCTGCGGATGGTAGTCCTGATGGAACAGCAACTGTTTGCCCTGGCTGGCCTAAGTTAGAAAACCCTCCCTGAGCAAGAGTGTCAGTGGTCTGGGTTCATAGGCTAGACTGTGCCGTCCATAGAGGTCAGGAATTGGGGTGCCAAGCTTGCTTCTTGCAGGGGAGTATCCTCCCTGACCCGATGACACCCCAAAGGGAACATTTTTCCCCCTCCCAGCCCGTAGGATGGGTGGACCAGTAGGAAAGGCACTAACACACATGGTATGAAGACTGTGACAGGCAGCTCTCAGGTGCCCCAGGGATGGCAGGCTGGGGTCAGGCCCATGTGGAAGGTCTTTGTAGAGTCTCTTCCTTACCTATTGTGGTGGTTTGAAGCTGTTATGTACCCCCCAAAAGAGCCATGTTCTTTTAATCCATTCTTGTGGGTGCAGACCTATTATAGGTGAGACCTTTTGATTAGGTTATTTCCGTTGAGGAGTTGCCCCAAGGTGGGTCTTAATCCTTTTACTGAAGTCCTTTATAAGAGATGGAACCCAGAGAGTCAGAGAAGCCCAAAGAAGCTGAGAGACAAGGACAAACCCACAGAACTGAGAGAGGCTTCCTCAGAAGCTGAAAGCAACAAAACCCAGGAGAGGACCAGCAGACATCAGCCTTCCCATGTGGCAGAGATGTCCCAGATATCGGCAGCCTTTCTTCTGAGAAGGTATCGTCCTGTTGATGCCTTATTTTGGACATTTTCATGGCCTTAGAACTATACATTTGTAAGCTAATAAATCCCCATTGTGAAAGCCAACCCATTTCTGGCATATTGCATTCCAGCAGCAAAATAGAAACAACTCTCTTCTACTAAGAGCTCAAGTATGAACTCCACTATCTGGGGTCCAAATCCTGGAGAAACAGCTCAGACCTGGATAGCTCTACTCAGAGAGTTATTGGATTTCCTTGGTTATCCACCATAGTTCTGCCCTCCTTGAGCTCCAGCCCCTCAAATCCATGTCTCCTAACCAACTCACGTATCCATCACTAACTCCTCCTCTGGGAGCACTTTATACACACATCTTTATTATAAATTCATTATAACCTTCAGCTTATAGACAAGAAATCAGCCTTGGATAATTGATGTGACTTCTCCCAATGTAATGCAACTTCGACCTGCAGGCCTAGGATTGGAAACTAAACCTTAGCTTCCACAGCGGTGCAGCCACGGCAGCATTTACCCTCGACAGGTTCTAGATATGCTCCTCTCCATTTCCAGAGTCCGTGCTCCCGCCCTGCTCAGCAACGTCCTCTGACAGAAAGCGTCCTTGGAGAACGCTGACAGCGTGTTTTGAGCCTCAGCCGCACCCGTCGCTCGCGCAGCAGGCGGAAACAGCGGGCAATTAGCCGGAAGAGGAATTGTGAGACCCGATTGTTTCTGGAGGTTTCGCTGTGTAGTGGCAGTCCGCGGGATCTGGGGTCCTGGGACGCGGCGCCCTCGCTCGTCAGGCTCAGGTGAGTGGCAGCGGCCGGGGAGGAGGTCGCGATTGCAGCTTCCTGCTTTCGCCGACAGCTTAGGACTCGGCCCACGTTTGCCTCTGTCCCGGCTGCCCCAAGGCCGGCGCCCGCTGAGGCCAGGCTTGGCGCTGCCGCCTCCTGTCGCAGGCCTGGCTCTCAGAGGAACCTTGGAGACCCTCGCCATTCTGGAGTTCTGTGACCTTTTTGACGAACGTCTTATCTGGCCCTTGATTTTCCCTCTGTGTACTTGACTCACAGAGCTGTTGTGAAAATGTAGTGCGGTATTCTGCCGCACCTCATACCACACTTTTAACAGGCATACTAATCAGGGGTCTGGAGAGTGTGATTCTGTAGGTCTGGGATGGGGTTCAAGATTTCAGCATTAGTAACCAGCTCCCAGGTGAGGCTTTTGCCGCTGGTCCGCAGACCATATTTTGAGCAGCAAGGCCTTACTATATTTTTAGTTCCTGGGACTGGCTGGCTGGTCAGTGTCAATCTTGTATCCACACTTCCCCCATTTTTAGCAGACCGTTTCTGGTTGTACAAGCCTAACTAAAGGTGGTGTTAATATTCTCTTTTTTTTCTCTCCAGAGATAAGAAAAATAGTTACCCTTCCTCTTTATGCACAAATCATGACACAGCTCTTCTGTCCTTATTCAGGGAGCTTTGGGCCTGGCTTATGCCAGCTACGTTCATCAGCTTCCATTCCGCTCCGCGGAGCTGAGAGCCAGGTGCTTTAGCCCTTAATTTTGTGTTTTGTGCTCCATTCATTTGTTGTTGCTGAAGTCTAAATTCATGTTTACTGCACTTTGGGCATATCTCCAGGACTGAATTGTAGAAGTCCCTTCCATTAGACTAGAGTCATGGCACTTAGTTGTGGGTAGTAGGAACAGCTGCCTTTCCAGAAATGAGATCTGCATTTCACTGCCCTGTATGGCTGTGGGCAAGTCTTTGGATGAATTTGCTACTGCCTGATAGACCAAAATAAAATCTGAACATACAGTGCCACATAATACATCTGAAAAGGTGAGGCCTTTGACATTATTCACGTGTAATTTAGTTGTTGGTATGGTTCTCTTCCCCATTCATTCATTTATTTTCTGGTCCCTAACAAGATCTTATTCATATTGCGAATTCTGAAGTTCCTCCTTTGCTTGACTAAAGTACTTATAGTGCATTCTTGGAAATCTAGGAAAGCAGGTAGAACCAACTGTTTGATTGCGCTAACTGTGATATGTACTAGAGCTGTGCTTGAGCCGTTTATGTGGGAGTTTTCTCTAATTACTTTATGGGTATAGATACTTTTCTTTACCTATCTGGATTTTGTCCATCCTCTGGTAGACACATTTAGATGGTCTGAGAGGAAATGACTATTTCTGAAGATAGTCTTAAAGACACCATTTAAGTAGTGGCTCTGACAGACCCATCTCTGGGACTTTGTCAAACTATGTCTACCTGTTCACTTCTTACCTTTCTGATAGGGGAATATTAGAGTTCCTGTCAAAGTCCTAAAGGGAGCCAGAAAGGCTATGTAAGCTGAAAAAGTTTCACAGATGATTATGATATGCTGTTTTCTCTCCCATAGGCATGAAAACGAGAATAAAATGGAGGGGAATGGATGGCTAGACTTCATTTGGTTTGGTTTAGCTCTGTGGGTAATACATATCTTTGTTTTTTTTTTCTTATTAGAGAAGTTGTGGGTTTATAGAAAAATCATGCATAAAATACAGGGTTCGCATATACCACCCTATTATGAATACCTTGCATTAGTGTGGTACATTTATTATAATTGATGAAAGCATGTTTTTATAATAGTACTGTTAACTATAGTCCATAGTTTACTTTAGGGTTCATTGTTTGCATTGTACAGTTCCATAGAGTAAAAAAATTTTATTCTAGTAACATATATACAACCACAAGGTCCACTTTTAACCCCTTCAAATATATAATTCAGTGCTGTTAATTTCATTCATAATATTGTGCTGGTGATGGCCGCATGACATTGTGATACATATTTTGACCTAAACACCTTTGCACTAGTGCTTTACTGTCATAGAACTAGTAGACTCCTCTTTCATAGGTTCTCCTCCTCTATGAAAGTGAAAGCCCAGAAGAGTCCTGTTAGCATTTTCATCAATAGGTAGGTCCTTGTCAGTCGTAAGCCCTCACCCGCGACTTTAGAGCTTTAAGCTCTGTAAACTTTTCAGCAGGAGATAATGGCACCTAGATAAAGTTTTGTTTTTTTTTTTAATAAATTCTCAAGGTTACTCACCAGATCTTTGCTGGGACAAGTATCCATTTATTTGTAGCAGGTTTATCCGGACCCAGGAGTGTTAAACCTTTTTATCAAAAGGATTAGAAATCAGAATTGAGGGATAAGATCAGGTAGCTGGTAAATTGAATATCCTGAGGGTATCATATAATTAATCTACAGTTTATTGTGACTGCCTTCTTCTAATTTCTGTACTGTAGTTTAAAACAAAGCTATTTAACCTTACTTAGACCTATGACTGGAAGGTGGAAAAGTAGATTCCTTGCTTCTATGAACTCAGAACATTCAGGGTGCTTTGGGCAGTGCCTTTCACAATAGCCAGAGTCTAGGGGTTTCAAGCTTAACTTTGGTTCCTTAGGACCCCTAAAGAAGAGATGGGGAGGAGCAAATGCTGGGACATATAAACTAGGAAAGGGACTTTGTGAAATGATGTCAGATGTTTCTGAACTTTTAGACTAGGAGTCAGGAGTTGTTGATTGGGCTACTTGTAGTGTTGTTTCTAGCTTTCTTATGGAATCTCTGAAGGTTGGAAACTACTCTCCCTAACATATGTTTTCTCTACCTGAGCAGCACATCCTAACCTCCTCTCCTCTGCAGTGCCTTTTCTCCCTATGGTTCTACTTTTCTGGTTCTGTATCTTCCTTGTTTTTCTTTTATTTTCTTCCCCATAGCACTCAAGGCCCAGCTTCTGAAGTGGTCGTATTTCTGACCTGTAGGTATACACATAGTGTCCATATATTTACTCTAAAAGTTGCATGGTGAAAAAGTAAGTAGCCACTGTTTGCCGTTTGCAGTTTGACTCTGCATGTTTCTAGAATTCCTTATTTTGTCATCATTTCTGTGACTAGGCATCCATAAAGAAGTTGTATAGACAGTAGAGTGCTTGCACTGGAAGTAACTTTTTTTCGTCATTTTCCATGAATGTTAAGATTACTTTTTCTATTCATTGATTTTCTTCTTGAAGAATACCTTAATTTCCTTTTAGCACATGTATTCTGTAAATTTAATTTTTTTCAAAATACACATACATGTATTTTGGTTTTAAAATACATGTATATATTTATGGTTTTAAAAGTCAAATCGTTTTAAGAATGTATAACACTAAATATCAGTTCTCTCCCTGCTCGACCTGCGTTTTTATTCTCCAGAGGCATTTTCAACTACTTATTTGTTTCTTTGGTAATTATCAGTATATTTCTAATTTCTTGATTTTTCCACTTTTATATTTAATCTTTTGTCTTCCTGTTTTTCCCCTCCCTCCATCCTCCCAGTATTTGATTATAATTTTTGGCTAGGTTAATATTCAAAGTTTATATTACTAAATTATGTAAATATTATTTAGAGCTGATCAGGGAGTGTGACATTTTCTGTTTCATATAACATTTTTGTTTTCCCTGGAGTTAATCATTTTTGTGGCTGCTGTTGCTTGGTTTTTTGTCTCCCTATCACTAGTTTGTCCCCAGATTATCTATTAAAAGTGTAAATCTCTTCTGTCTTGGATTGGTTGCTTTCTACATCTGCTCACAATGCTTCTTGGGATCTTCCTTCATTATCCTGGGATTTTCCTTAGCCTCTCTCCTGTGTTGGAGCCCTTAATTTCTGGATTCCATATTATCCCCCTAGCCATCTTTCCGACTTCGACTTGTGGTATCTATCTTCATGCTGATACTGGGTCACTATGCCGACATGTTACTTAGGGTAGTTTTAAAAGTTTTTTCTTTGTTCATTTTGCAAGCAGTATCAACTAGATACAGTCAGATCTAGAATCCCAGACTTTAGGGGGAGGAGGGGCATTCAAGCGCACCTGGTTCTAATCTTTCAGCTCCCTGGCACCTGGAAACCCTAAAACATTGTTCAGAGGCCCCCTCCAGGCCAAAACCTTTTTGTCTAATTACTCTGATTCTTGTCTCAAAGAACACCAATAATGTAGGTTTTGGAGACACAATTTTGTACGTCAAGCCCCAGGCCATCTCTTGGTTATGTAACCTAAGGTAGGTTTCTTAATTTTGTAAAGTCTCTTTTTCCTCATCAGTAATATGAGGGTACTGAATTGACCTTATAGGATGGTTGTAGGGGTTGGAACTTACACAGATAAAACAGCTCATACAAGCTAGTGCAGAGGAGACCCTAAGACAATTATAGCCCCTATTTTTTCCATCTTGGGACAGCCTGTATTTTTATAAATCAAAATGAGCCATTTAGAACATCAATTCAGAACACGAGCTCTACATAAGTCAAACATTGAGGTTCCAGGAAATGATTATTTCATTCATTTTATGTACAATAATTTCATTAAGCAATGTTAGGTAATATTAACTGTCATAATTTTAATTATTTAATATGCTTTAAAATTAAATTAATCCTTGTCTTCTGTATTAACAGTTTTAGCCCAAATAAAAAGGGGAAAAGGTTAATTTATCAACGACAGAACAAAAAGTCTCCCTGCAAAGAAGCTATTTAGTTCCTTTCCCTTTTCCGTAGGTGTATTTTAGATGATGGCGTTAGATCGTGTTCAGTGTTTCACTGGATATTTGTAAATTTCCATGTTTCAATTCTGGCCACATATTTATCCTGTAAACTGGCCTCTTCCTATTAGATGGGAATTTGAGTTGTTTTCAGTTTTTTGTTTAGAATAACAGTTACTTTGTAAAAAGTCATTGTTTTTTCTTTTGAGTTACTTCTTAGGTTCTCTTTCCCAAGGTGAGATGTATTACAAATTTGAACAACTTGTAGCTTTTGTTGCAAATTATGTTAGACTAAATTTTGATTCTGGATTCTAAAACAGGTCTTCTTAAAAGCTCTGTTCTGTAAACTGGAGAACAGGCTCCTATCTCTTTGGTTCCCACCATGCGTGTGCTGAAATATTAATCCCTAGTGATTACTTTGAGGCATATTACTTCAATTTTCACCTAAATATTAAAGAAAAATAAAATTATTTCAGTACTATTTTCCTAATGTTTTTCTAACTTTTGAAAAGTTGGCTTTCTTCATTCAGTAGGAATAAACTAATGATCATATATATATATATACACATATATATTTTTTATTTTATTGACAAATCTTCACATACATCCAGTCTGTACATAGTGTATAATCAGTGGCTTACAATATCATCATGTAGTTGTGTATTCATAACCATGATCATTTTTAGAATATTTACATCACTCCAGAAAAAAATGAAAAGAAAAACTCATACATCCCATACCCCTTACGCCTCCCTCTCATTGACCACTAGTATTTCAATCTACCCAATTTATTTTACCCCTTATCCCCCATATTATTTATTTTTTATCCATATTTTTTTACTCCTCTGTCCATACACTGGATAAAAGGGACATCAGACACTAAATTTTCACAGTCACATTGTAAATCTTTATACAGTCATCTTCAACAATCAAGGTTACTGGGAACACAGCTCAACAGTTTCAGGTACTTCCCTCCAGCCACTCCAAAAAACTAAACTAAAAAGGAATAACTATATAATGCATAAGAATAATCTGGAATAAGCCACTGGCCTGTCCTTCAGTCCCCTGGCACTAATACTTATGCTCTGGGCTCTAGAAGGAAGGGGCTGACAGAGTTGGGCAGGCATTCTAGAAAATCATTCTGGCACCCTGTAACCCTCATGAGATTTTCTGCAGCAACAGCCCAGCTGGTCCATTGGTTGGCAACTCAGGTCTCTCTGGGCCTTGTTTGTCAGGTTTGGCACTTCTTAAGTGGAAGGAAAGAGAATACACTTCTAAGGAAACCAAGCATACAACAGAGTCTGTTTCATAGCCTCTCATGGTTTCTACCATGGGAGAAAAATAAGAGTTGTGATGCTCAGAGGCAGGATAAGAAAGTAATTAACTCCTGACACACTGGAAGCATTGCTAATCCACTTCCTCCAGAGGAAGGCCATGGTGCTTTCCTGACTTGTCAGCAGGGCAGTTGCAGGAACTGGCATTCCCTGAACCCTGAGCCCAACTTTGAGATGCTTTTTGCTTCCCATCCAAGAGTTGACAGTGAGCAGGGCTTCAGCTTTTGCCTTCCACCTCCCCCCAAAACTGGATGTTTTTGAGCATACTTCCCAGTTTGGAGTATATTTTCTATTGCATGGCTATTCTGTGGCAGCGATTCCAACTCTGTTATAGGCCTCTATTATGGGCCTCTACTAAATGCTGTGGGATCTCACAACTTTAGAATGACAGAATTCTGTAATTGAAACTTTTGTCCTCTAAGAACAGGGAGGGTCAATTGTGGGTATAATTAATTGAAGTTTGACCAAAGGTAGAGCTCCTTCCCTGTAAGACCTGCCCAGTGGTACTCTGGTTTGGGGTTTCCCTGTGCCTTTATGCAGGGCACGTGGACTTTATACCTGATAAATGCTGACATAGATGTGGTTTAGGCATTCACTAGCATTGAACTTACTTGAGCGGACAGCAGTACAGTTTTAATCCGTTTCTTAGAATATGTGAATTTTGGTGTTGTGATAGGTGGACGGCACTCATTGTTCATCTACCCTTTTTTCAGTATTTGGCACCAATTCTGGCCCAGTCATTTGTGGTCCGTGGCTCTTGTGATATGCTGAAGATTTCCAGGCAGTTTCTGTGGAACACTTCCCCGACCAGCTTTAATCAAGCACCATTTAAACAAGAAATGGCCTGGTCAGACCTGTGAGGAGTATATTCTGACTGCCAAAAAGATCAGTACTGACACCAGGATGGCAGCCACTCTCAAGTTTTTAAAACCTCAAGGGTTTTGTATTCCTTTTGCCTACACCACAACCCAAAGGGCATATTGGAATGTGGGAAGCAGTACATGGCATGGCAGACAGGATCCTTCAGAATGCAGTAGCCCCTGCCATCCTGTCAAACAAGTTGAGAACATTTGTAGTACCTCCTTTTCTCGGAGGATCCTGACAACTACCAGTGCCCTCTTGGGTTTGGAATTCAGCAAGGCTTCTAACTTTAAGACCTGCCCATTACATTTGAGCTCACCAAGGACCTTAAAAGTTGATGAAGAAGATGTGGAAGCCTTTGATTCCCTTGAAGATCCCCGAGTTTTCCTACAGCTAAGACCGGAGTATCAGCTTCACAGCTATAATAGATTTGAGAATTGTCATGCCCTGACTGTTTCAGAAGGTGAACTAATTTTGGACAATGTCACAGTTTTTAAAAAAAATCTCCAGCCCCAGATCATTGTTGATTATTTCTGTAAGCTGAGCTCTTTGCCTGCAGAGCAGTGTCCTGTTTTGCTGTCCAGTACCAGCTTTGTTTTGCTCTGTCAACTGAGTGTGGAAAACATACAGTTCTTTAATGCTGCAGATCTGATCAGTATTTTGAAAGCCTTTGTCACCTTAGGAATCCCTCACTCCCACCCAATGCTAGATGTGTATGAAACCAAATTTTGCCATCAGGTGTGGGAGATGAGCCTGAATCAGCTTCTCTTGGTGGCTGACCTCTGGCGGTACATGGGTCGCAGAGTACCTCGCTTTTTAAAAATATTTTTTAATTATCTTAATTTGCACTGGAAGGATCTCTCCTTACCCCAGCTTATTCATTTAATTTACATTATAGGTGAAAATCGGCAGGTACCCCAGGACCTAATGCAAAAACTGGAGTCATTGATCCTCAAGTATATAGATTTGATAAATTTAGAGGAAGTTGGTACAATCTGTTTGGGATTCTTTAAATCAAGTAGTAGTCTCTCTGAATTTGTCATGCGGAAAATTGGAGACTTGGCTTGTGAAGACATGCAACATCTGAGTAATCAGGCCTTAGTGAATATTCTTAAAATGTTCCGCTTCACTCACGTTGATCACAAACAATTCATGAGGCAGTTTGGACAGATTGCTCCTCAGCGAATTCCTTCCCTGGGAGTTCAGGGTGTCATGCACCTGACTCTTGCTTGCTCAGCCTTACGCTTCTTGGATGAAGGGGTAATGAATGCTGTGGCTGTTACTTTGCCTCCTCGAGTAACACACTGTCGAAGTAAAGATATTGCCAAAATCTTGTGGTCATTTGGAACTCTAAATTATAAGCCACCCAATGCAGAAGACTTTTATTCCAGCCTGATGAATGAGATTCACAGAAAGATGCCCGAGTTTAAGAAGTACCCAGAACACCTGCTCACCTGCTTGCTGGGCCTGGCATTTTCTGAGTACTTTCCAGTAGACCTCATTGATTTTGCTCTGAGTCCAGGATTTGTCAGGTTAGCTCGCGAGAGTAGAAAATTTGAACTCATTAAGGAGCTGTGTACTCTTGATGGTACAGTTGGCATTGAGTGTCAGGATTACAGGGGCAGTCGTCTTAGTTCTTGTCTTCAGCAAGAGGGGTCTGAAATGCTATGGAATTTAGCACGGAAGGATATGACCTCAAAGCCTGAATTCCAAGAAGCTCTCTTTTTACTTGAGTCCATGTTGGGTGGGCCCCAGTACGTCAAGCACCATATGATTTTGCCTCATACCCGATCTTCTGACTTAGAGGTCCAGCTTGATGTGGATATGAAGCCATTACCATTTAACAGAGAAGCCAAACCAACTGAAGATGTAGCCAAATTAAGACATAAGCATATGGGACTCAGCCTTACAGATGATTTGATGAATCAACTGTTAAAAGGGAAATCAAGAGGGCATTTCCAGGAGGAAATTGAATCAGAGATTTCGCAGCATCCCGAGGAGTTAGAGAAGAATGCAGCCATACACTTGGGGGACTCCCTTTGCAATGTGGGAGATAGATTGGGGTCCATGGAAATGGCTGGCTTGGGTCCCCTAGCTTGTCTCCAGGCCCCACGAGTGAAGCTGGCTATTCAGTTGACAAACAAGAACCAGTATTGCTATGGTACCAGACGTCTGCTTGGACTACACAATATGAAGAGGCGGCAGCTGGTTCAGCTTGGGTACCATGTCATAGAATTATCGCACTGGGAATGGCTCCCACTACTGAAACAAACTCGCTCGGAAAAGCTAGCATTCCTCCATGAGAAAGTGTTTACCTCTGTACTATGAAGGGTGAAATATAAGAGAAATATAAGTATTTCTACTTACAAATACTTTAGGTGTACTCTGTACCAGGTGGTGTGAAACAATGATAAAAGCCAGAATGTAAGTTTGATAATAAAATCACCTTTTGTGGGAACTTAGCTGTGCTCTCATCTGTGGCAGATTGAACCTAATATAAGTAACCATGAATTTATTGTAATGTGGTCCAGTTGTACAAGAGGCTGCTAATTTGTGCATATTACTCCTAGGCAAATAAACATCTTAAAATATTTGGTCAAATAAGTCCTATTACATTTTTCTTTCTCTTTTTGCCTGCCTTATCTCAAGGTTATTTTGAATTTTACAATAAAAATAAAGCCAATTATTTAAACATTTTTTATTGTGAATTATATACAAAAAAAAAATAATTTTCTAAGTACACTCCAATAAGCAGCTACAGAACAGATTTCATAGTTTAGTATGGATTGCCATTCCACAGTTTCATGTTTTTCCCTTTAGCTGCTCCAAAACACTGGAAGCTAAAAGAAATACCAATATTGTGGTTCAGCTATCATACTCATTTGTTAAATCCTGTCTTCTCTGTTATAGCTCCTCCTCCTTTGATCTTTCTCTCACTGTGTAAGGATCTTTGGGCTATCCCCTTTCTAATTTTTTCATGTTGAAAAGGGATGTCGATAATATAGGATAGGGGGATATTCTTGGAGAGGCTGGCCCCTCTGGATTTCAGGACTAATCTAGAATAGAAACCTTCTGGAGGTAATGGGTTTCAGGAAAGTAAACTTAGTGCATGAAACTTTTATAGTCTCAGAGCCATAGGTGTTCTTTACAGTTAATAGGCATGGGGTTGGTTGGAGTTTGGCACACTGCAAATAGCAATATCTAGCTGAAGCTCGCATAGAAGTAGCTTCCAGAATAGCCTCTCAACTCTTTGAAATCTCTTAGCTACTGATATCTTGTTTTGTTACCTTTTCCTCCTTTTTGTAGAGAAGGCATTATCAATCCCACAGTGCCAGGACCAGGCTCATCCCTGGGAGTCATGTCCCATGTAGTCAGGGAGACTTTTACCCCTGAATATCATGTCCCCTGTAGCAGGGAGAGTAATGATTTTCCTTGCAGAGTTGGGCTTAGAGAGAGAGGCCACATTGGAGCAACAGAAGAGGTTTCCTGGAGGCAACTTAAGCGTAATTATAGATAGTTTTAGCTTCTCCACTGTAGAAATACGTTTTATAAGGACAAGCCTCAAAATCAAGAACTTGACCTATTTGGGGGGAGTCCCTAATGTTTGAGAGAGCACCAGGGGATTTCCCAAATGGGAAAATTTAATAGTTGCATATTTTTTCTCCAATCCCTCAGGGGACTCTACTTTTTTTGTTTCTCTAGTCCCTCAAGGGACCCTGCCAGTACCTTTTTTTTTTTTCCTCCAGTCCCTCAAGGGACTCTACCAATACTTTTTTTCTTTAACATTTTTTATTATAAAATAGAACATATATACGAAGCAAAGAAAGAGAAGCAATAATTTTGAAAGCACACTTGAACAAGTAGCTACAGAACAGATCCCAAAGTTTGTCATGGACTACTATTCCACCATTTCAGATTTTTCATTCCCGCTGCTCCCAAACACTGGAAGCTAGAAAGAATATTAATATAGTGATTCAACAGTCATATTTATCTGCCAAATCTTATTCTCTCTGTTATACCTCCTCCTCCTTCTTTGATCCTTCTCCCAGTCTACGGGGATCCTTGGGCAATACCTGTTCTGACTTTTTCATGTTGAGAAGGGATGTCGACACTAAAGGATAGGGGAATATAATTAATTGGTAATCTTGAAGAGGCTGGTTCCTTTGGGCCTCAGGACCCATCTCACCTAGGAGTCCTCCAGGAAAGCAAACTTAGTGCATGAAACCCCTATAGAATCTCAGTTCAAGCCATAGGTGTTCCTAAGAGTCAACAGCAGTGATGTTGTTTGGGGGTTTCCAAACAATGACAATCAGCACTGTCTAACTGAAGCTTGCAAAAGAGCAGCCTCCAGAATACCTTCACGACTCCATTTTATCTCTCTTGGCTGCCTCTTTTCCTCACCTTGGTCCAGAAGGCTTTGTCGATCCAACAGTGCCAGGACCAGTCTCATTTCCGGGAGCCGTGCCCTACACTGCCAGCAAGACCCTTACACCTGAGTGTCATGACTCACAAGGGGGGAGGGCAATGACTTTCCTTACAGAGTTTGGCCTAGTGAGAGAGAGAGAGGCCACATCTAAGCAACAAAGGTTTCCTGGAAGCAACTCTTAGGCCTCGCCATGGGTAATCTTAGCTTCTCCCCAACTAAAGCAAGCTTTGTAAGGGCAAGCCTCAAAATTAAGGGCCTGGCCCATTTTCCTGGGAGCCCCCAATGATTAAGAGGATATCCATGTCTTCCCAAATGGGAAAGTTCAATTGTTCCATATATATATGTATGTATGTTTATATTTTCCCTTCAGACTCTCAGGACACTCCACCAATACCTCCTAATTATCACCCCACAACTGTCTGAGATGTATCCCAGCATAACACCAAGCTACACAGAACTACAAGGCCTTGTTCCTGTTCTGGACCTCAGGAGTCTGGGTTGTTCAAATTAGCTATCCAGACAGGTTGATTTAGATCAGGAAATCTAGGTTCTAGACATAATAAACCTCTCTGCTTTTGGTCCCATACGGTAGGTGAAGGTCTAGAGTACATACAATATCATCTTCTACCTAGTATTCTGGTTTACTTCAGACCCAGCCATATTGGCTTTGTTTTTAACTCTAACTGAGGCCTGATCTCCCCTTCAGTTACTTTAACTGTTATTATACATAGCGATGTTAACCTTCAGGGCTGTAGCACTCCACCTCTGGATCCCAAGTGTCACAGAGTTACTCAAAGTCCCAGGGAAATAACAGCTGATACACATAGTTCAGTGTCTCAGCATCCAGAAATACATTTACAATTTCAGACTATGTGTGGCTGCTATAAGGGCTTACACTCTAGACTCCAGTTTTCTTATAAGTATTTTCTGAAAGAAACCTTAGCATATTTGTTCTTTTCTTTCTGGCTATTTTACACAACTTATTGTCCCCAAAGTTTATGCAGTTCATGGCATGTTGCTTGACATCATTCCTTTTTGTAGCTGCATCATATTCCATCATATAAATGTATCACGATTCACCATTCTGCTTCTCAGTTTTTCTACCCTTTGGCTCCCTCCATCTATTGAGAGTCCTGGATAATAGTCAAAATAAACATTGTGTCTTAACAGTTTCCTCACTTAGTTGCACAATCAGCAGTACTCTAAATTTTAGACAATTTTCATTGATCCATAATGGCAACTGACAAACAGCATCACCAACTATCAAATCAAAACTACCCCTTATCACTTGTCTCTGCCCCCCAATTAGTTGCCCCTGGTAGTGCTGTAGTACTATTGATGTCTTCCTGTTAATATTCGCCATAGCATGCCTTTTTAGTTTTCCCCCTATACCCCTCTACTATTGACTCTTTGTCCACTATCAAACCATTGAAATAGTTCATGTGAGAATTTATTTATAATTTTAAATTTATTCAGTGGTATAGTTGGCACTATACATCCCCTTTCAATCATATTCACCTTCAATATCTCAGTGTTACTTATAACCCCACTAATTAGTTACCATCATTTCTATCCGTCCCCTTGCATTTAGGTTCGAACTCTTAGGGTAGCCTTTCCCCCATCTCTAGCTTTTGTGTATCTCTAGGTTTGCTATATATTCTACAGTGTAACCTCTGAGATTACCAGAGCCATAATGTCGGAATCATACAGTATTTATCCTTTTGTGTCTGAGTTATTTCACTCAGCATGTGTCCTCAAGGTTCATTCACATTGTCATATGCTTTAGGACCTCATTTTGTCTTATTGCTGCATAATATACTGTCATATGTATATACCACATTTTGTTTATCCATTTGTCTGTTGATTGGCACTTGGATTGTTTTCATCTTTTGGCAGTTGAAAATAGTGCCACTATGAACATTGGTGTGCAAATGTCTGTGTCACTGCTTTCAGCTGTTCTGGATATATACTGAGTATTGGTATTGCTGAGTCATAGGGCAACTCAATATTTAGTTTTCTGAGGAATCGCCAAACCTCCTCCATAGCGGATGCACAATTACACATTCCCACCAACAGTGAATAAGTGTTTCAATTTCTCCACATCCTTTCTTAACATTTGTAGTTTTCTTTTTGTTTAATGGCAGTCACTCTTATACTTGTGAGGTGATATCTCATTGTCTTGATTTGCATTTCTCTTATAGCTAAATGAAACCGAGCATCTCTTCATGTGCTTTTTAACCATCTGTATTTGCTCTTCAGAAAAGTGTCTATTCATATCCTCTGCTCATTTTATAATTGGGTTGTTTGTTCTTTTGTTGTTAAGCTATATAATTTCTTTATGTACACAAGATATCAAGCCTTCATCTGATATGTTGTTTCCAGATATTTCCTCCCATTGAAATGGCTGCCTCTTCACCTTCTTAACAAAGTCCTTTGAGGCTCAGAAGCTCTTATCTTAAGGAGTTCCCACTTGTCATTTTTTCTTTTGCTGTTTGTGCTTTAGGTATATAATTTAAGAAGCTACTTCCTCTTCCTAGATCTTGAAGCTGTTTCCTTGCATTTTCTTCTAGAAATTTTATGGTACTGGCTCTTACATTTAGGTCTTTAATCCATTTTGAGTTAGTGTTTGTATAGAGTGTAAGATAGGGATCCTTTTTCATTTTTTTGGCTATTGAGATCCAATTATCATTTATTGAAAAAACTATTTTGTCCCAGTTCACTGGATGTGAGGACCTTATCGAAGATCAATTGACCATAAATTTGGTGGTCTATCTGCACTCTCAGTTTAATTCCATTGGCTGATACTTCTGGCTTTGTGCCAGTACCATGTTGTTTTAACCACTGTGGCTTTTTGTAAGCTTTAAAGTCAGGAAGTGATAGTCCTGTCACTTCACTCTACTCTTTTAGGATATCTTTAGCTATCCAGGGTCTCTTTCCCTTTCAAATGAATTTGATAACTAGTTTTACCAAGTCTTCAAAGTAGGTTATTGGGATTTTGACCAGGATTGCACTTAATCTGTAGATCAGTTTGGGTAGAATTGACATCTTAAGATATTCCACCTTCCCATCATGAACATGGAATGTCTTTCCATCTATTTAGGTAATTTTTTTATTTCTTTTAGCAATGTTTCATAATTTTCTGTGTACAAGTCCTTGACATCCTGGTTAGGCTTATTCCTAGATTCCTGATTCTTTTGGTCGCTATTTTGAATGGAATTTTTTCCTTAATTGTCTCCTCAGATAGGTCATTGCTTGTGTATAGAAACATTACTGATTTTTTACAGTATTCTTGTATCCCACCATTTTAATGAATTTGTTTATTCGCTCAAGTAGCTTTGTCATAGATTTCTCAAGGTTTTCTAAGTATAGGATCATATCATCTGCAAATAGTGAAAGTTTTACAACTTCCTTTCCAGTTTGGTTGCCTTTTATTTCTTCCTCCTGTTCAGTTGCTCCAGCTAGGACTTCTAGTACAAAATGAGCATCCTTGTCTCATTCCTGATCTTAGGGGGAGTGCTTTCAGTCTCTCACCATTAAGTATGCTGCTGGCTATGGGTTTTTCATATATGCCCTTTATAATACTTGGAAAGTTTCCTTTGATTCTTACCTTTTCAACTGTTTTTATCAGGAAAGGATGCTGAATTTTGTTGAATGGTTTTTCAGCATCAGTTGACATGATCATGTGATTTTTCCCTTTGGATTTGTTAATGTGCTATATTACATTGATTTTCTTGTGTTGACCCGTCCTTGCTTTCCTGGGATAAACCCCACTTGGTCGTGATTTATAATTCTTTTCATGTATTGTTGGATTTGATTTGCTAGTATTTTGTTGAGGATTTTTGCCATCTGTGTTCATCAGGGAAATAGTTCTATAGCTTTCCTTTCTTGTAATGTTTTTATCGGGTTTTAATATTAGGGTGATGTTAGCTTTAGGTAGCATATCTTTTTCCTCAGTTTTTTGAAAGAGTTTGAGCAGGATTGGTGTTAGATATTTTTAGAATGTTTGATAAAATTCCCCCATGAAGCCGTCTGGTCCTGGGCTTTCCTTTGTGGAAAGATTTTTGATGACTGATTGAATCTCTTAACTTGTATTTGGTTTGTTGATATATTTTGTTTCTTTTCAAGTCAGTGTAGGTAGTTCTTGTAATTCTAGGAATTTGCCCATTTCATTAAGTTTGTCTAGTTTGTTGGCGTATAGTTGTTCTTAGTATTCTCTTATGATTTAAAAAATTTTTTTCAGGATCCATGCTAATCACCCTCTCTCTTATTTTATTTGTGTCCTCTCTTTTTTTCTTTGTTAGTCTAGCTAGGGGATCCATCAGTTTTATTGATTTTCTCAAACAGTCAACTTCTCGTTTTGTTGATTCTTTCTGTTGTTTTATTGTTCTCCAGTTTGTTTATTTCTGCTTTTTTTTTTAACTTCTAATCTTTTTTTAAATTTTTTTATTTTTTAACTTTTTTTATTAATTAAAAAAAATAACAAAAAACATTAAGATATTCCATTCTACATATACAATCAGTAATTCTTAATATTATCACATAGTTGCATATTCATCATTTCTTAGAACATTTGCATAGATTTAGAAAAAGAAATAAAAAGACAACAGAAAAAGAAATAAAACGATAATAGAGAAAAAAAAGATTATACATACCATACCCCTTACCCCTCGCTTTCATTTACCACTAGCATTTCAAACTAAATTTATTTTAACATTTGTTCCCCCTATTATTTATTTTTATTCCATATGTTC
>PVIY010037357.1:7080-24822 GCA_004026745.1 Myrmecophaga tridactyla
CCCCCCCCCCCCCGGTCCTTGAGGCCTAGAGGGAAGTACAGCCTCACATCCCACTCCCCCACCAGCTGAGATCCACCCCACGGCTGGAGACACCCAGAGCTGAGGTCGCAACCAAGGCTGTAGTCAGAGAAAGGCAGAGGGACGGCCGAGAAGGGTGAGGCTGGCCCCAGGCAGCTCTGCCCTGGCTGAATGGACGCGGCAGCGCCCATATCCTCCGGCCTCCAGCCTCCATCTCACAGTGAGGGGCTGCATGAAGGAACATTCCGGAGATGAGCTGAAACGGTACCTGGGAAGACAAGAAAGAAAAGGGACAGTGGGAAGGAGAGGAGGGGAGCCCAGAGGAGACAGTAAGGGACTTCAGGGGAACTGCGGTGTCTGTGTTTCTGTTTTCCTGTCCTAGACAACAACAGCAAAGCTGGGGGAGGAAGGAAGCTGGCGCTGGGCTCCTGCCAGGGCTGGGTCCCGGCCAGGTGTGCGGTGACTCTTGAGACATTGCCGCCCTGGAGGGAGGGAGGAGCTGGGCCCGGCTTTCGTCTCCAGTTTGGGATCTGACTCATGGCATGGCCACCGCCCGGGCCAGCTTCCTCCCAGGCTCGTGCATCCCCGGGGCTGGGAAGGAAAGGAAAGTCGATCGAGCATCCAATAGACAACCGGCCCTGGGCCAACGAGTAATAATCCTGGACTTTTATTGAGCTGGGCACTCCCCTGAGCTCTTGATGTGAATTATCTCATTTAGGGCTCACCCACAGCCCCGGGGAGCAGGCGCCGACAGAACTGTTCCCACATTACGATGGGGAAACAGAGGCACAATGAAAGGAGGTGATGGGCCCAATAACAAACACAGCTGGGATTTTAATCTAGCACTGCTGTACCTTGGCTGTTATCATCTGTATAATACAGACGGGGACACCCAAGCTCGGCGTGTCCAGGGGACATCCTGAAGATAGCACGGTAATGTGGGCCTGCCTGGGGACTCCTTCTCCCCATATGCCACCCATGCCATCCCTATCAGCTCAGGCAAGGAAGAGGTTGGGTAGCCAGGCAGAAGTCTAGCTTAGCCCACCTGCGTCTGCTTGCTTACATCTGCACCCCTCCTCGGACCCCACAAGGCATTTTCACTCAGAATGATAGGCTGGCCAATTCTTGGGACATCAGAGGGGACCTCCAGGCCCTGGCCACCCGTCCATGGCCACCCGGGACCGGGTGTGTGTGGCCAGGGCAAGTTACTCCCCACCCATGGTCTGTTTCCTGGCCTGCAAAATGACCACCTTGGACTGAGAAGTGTCCCAGTCTTTTTAGTTGCAAAATCTTATTCAATTGTAATATTCCATAGAAGCCTTGAGGTATAAAATAGATTTCAAAGGAGGAAAGCTTCCAGATAGGGACCAGAGCTGACTGGGCTTCTTCTCTCGGCCACCCCTGGGTGACCCCACTACCCTTGGAAGAGCCCTTAGAGTGCTGCCAAAGGGTCTTTTTATGCTGACATTCTTGGACTCCAAGATGCCAGACCTTGCTGAAAAATATGCACCATATGTGACAGTGTAACCATCCTCATACATAAAGCATGCAAATCAATAATAATAAAAGACAGGGCAGTATTGAGTTGAATATAATCACATGCCAACTAAACATGCATAACCAAGAAGCATAAAAAGTTAACTTCGTTTGCAATAAGATATGCAAATTAAATATCACGGGATTGTGATTTTTCACTTCTCAGTTTGCACCCCCTACTCCCGCCAAGTCTTTTATAGAAAAGACAACCCCCCCCATACTTAATACCTATGTTAAGTAACCCCATGGTTCCAGGCGGTCATGCTGAATCAGCCACGGTGCTTTCTGAGGTCCCCGGTGCCCAGCTCCGGCCCCCACTGCCGAATGAGACTTTTCAGGGGCGGGCCTGGAGATTTTGATGTGCATTCAGGGTTGGCAGCTCCGAGGAGCCCAGGCGTATCGCTGGGCTTGGCGTCGCTTTCATTCCTCCACGTTATTCATGCATAAGAGGTAAGTAGCGCACTGAGCCCCTTCTCCGAGTTCTGCATAAATTTGGGAGCAAGCCCCCGTCCCTGAACTCCGGGACTCCCAGCCAAGAGCTTCCCTAAGGGGTGGGGGTGAGGAGGCGTCAGAGGGCGGGTTGGGGCCCACTGCACCGCACCTGCGAGCTCAGTGAGGGGCAGGTGGGCAGGGCAGGGTCCCCGGCCGCCCTACGGGGCTTCCCTCCAGCCACGGAGTCCTGGGGCGCCGGGAGTGCGGAGCGCGGCGGTCACAGCTCCGCCAGCGCGGGCAGAAGCGCTTCCCTATTCGAAGGCTCAGGAGAGACTAGTCAGGTGCCGGCAAGCTGGCTGCTCTTCCTTCTCTGTCCCAGGCTCCTGCCACCCCGGAGACGGGCGGGCTGGCTGGGGCAGCAGCTGGGAAGTGGGCTCCGGGCTTCCCGGAGCTCTTCTTTCGACGGCTCTCACTGCATGCAGTTGCCTCCACTCCACCATCCTTAACTGCCTTCACCTCTGAGCTCCCAGACATGCTTTGGGTCTGAACAGGGTGGTTCTCCTTCGCGTGTTAATGGTTTAATGCTACAATCTGAACGGGACTTGTCAAACAAATCAGAACCCTTGAGTTTCCCCATTGGAAAGTCCCTTAGCAACCCCTCCCTCCCTCTGTACAAGTGGCTGCCCTTTGCTTGAATGCCTTGGATGACGGGGACCTCACTATCTTTCACTCTTCAACTGTTCTTGTTTGAACCTATTTCTTGAACCTGCCTCAGCAGTTTTCACCCACCCACACATGTTTAGGACAGCTCAGAAGAACCGTTATCCTTTTTCCATAGGATATTTCAAGTGTTAGAAAACAGGGCTCATGTTGAGCTCACCAAAGCCTGTGTCACTTCATGTGCGTTCTGCCAGCTCCGTCCCCCTTCCTGCACAGGGGCAAGACCCAGCTTTTATTCCTGTCCCCTTCATCAAGTTTAATTGGGCTTTCGGCTCCAGCACCGCAGCCCTCCTGGGTTCTTGGCCTGGTCACTGTTCAATAAGAGGTCTTCCCATCTCCTTGTTAAGTCAAGAAATACTTATTTTAGTTCATACAGCTTGTCACGATCCGTGAAAGTGACCTCACGCCACAAGACCTCTGCTGGTATCGAGGGTTGATGTGGCCTGAGAGAGAGCGCATATGGCTGGGACTCAGAGGACGCAGGCCGTGTGTCCTGGCTGCACCACCTACTGGCCCTTCCTGGGGGCAGAGCTTGGGGTGCCAGGTCAAGGAACAAGCAGGGCTGAAACCCTCCCTACGCTCCATCTGTCAGACTGTGAGCCCTGCTGGGGGTGGGCTTTACCTGCCTGGAAGGATGTCTATTTCTAATTTTCACAAAAGCGTTTGTGAGAGCTAGCCATAGCCATGCTTGGGGAAGCCCAGAGCAGCTCCCTGAGCCTAAGTTTCCTTACCTGTAAATCAGGTATAACCACAAGTGGTGGCATATAGGAGGCTCAGGAATAGTTGAATGAATGAATGAATGGTGCCCATCTTACTGGGCTGTTTGAGACCTCAGCGAGATCATTTAATCAAAAGAGCTTATAGCATGCCTGACCTCCAGTAGGTACAAAATAAATGGTTGCTTCCTTCCTTCACTTCCTTCCCTTTCTTACTCAGGCTAAAAGAAGAAAATCCTGCTGCACATCCGCTTTTCCAACCGCAGACACCCTCGAATTTGTTCTTTCTCTCCGTGCCTTGTCTTGCAGTTCTTTCCTCTCTGCACCAGGGCCATGCTAGTCAGTCGAGCTGGCCCAAGGTTAAGGCGAGCCACGGCTGCCTGTGGGGGTGGATCGGGGCCTGGTAGCTGGCCGCCTTGGCAGTGGGTTGGGTGAGAAGCTGTTGACAGAGGGGGAAGGTTAGTCAGGCAGCATGCCACCCGGCAGCCGTGTTACATCACGACCTGTCACCCACCCCAACATGGCGAGCCATGCCCTTGGGCCAGCCCCAGCCGGGCCCGGGCCAGTGATGCATGGTGACTTTCACACAGCTGGCGGGCCCCATCTTGCCCTCGCACCTTCTACCTCCTGCTCTTACAAATCTCATTAAGAGGAGTGGGTTGGGGGAAGCCTCCCTGTCTCCCGAGGCAAGGGAGCCCTGTGCCTCCCTTGGCACAGGGCTGTTTGGAGTCTGGACTTCCCGACCGACCGACCCGTCTGCTGCCAGCTGCTGGAGCCCCAGCGCACGGGTTCACATTGTCCTTGGTTTAAACGGACTGTCCAGGGAATTAGGCCACCCTGCACCAAATAGCTGAGATTTTGAGCACATTTTCTAATGTCCCCGAACCTCGGTCTTGTCATCTATAAAAAAGGGAATAACAGTGGCACCTACTTTTTAGAGTGCTCTATGTTAAATGCAGTGACACTTATGAAGTCCTCGCTGGCATGTGCTTGTCACATAATAAGATCATTGTAGAAAAGTGACTAGGATGTATTGTTTTAATAATGTTTGCCTATTATTTTCATTCACTAGCAAATAAACAAATGTAAGTGCTTTTTTTTCAGTGGTGTGTGGTAGTGTGGAGAATAGAAAGGAAAATGGAGCAGTCTTTGAATTATATTTAAAAAATAATGGCATTGAGGGGGTAATGGAGGGAGATAAGTATGAAACAAAAATGGCAGAATATTAGATGGTAGGTCCCTATTTACCTTGTAAACAGGTTTTGAAATTTTTCATAATAAAACGTTTGAAATTTTTCATAATGAAACAGTTCAATAAAAGTCCTAGTCGCTGGAGACAGGCCGACCCTTGGGTTGATTCTGAACATTTGCGCTCACTAGCTGATGGAAATGAAAGGAGATTAACAATATTTTTTAATGAGGAATTATTCTATGCCAGGCTGGGGCATCACAGATAAGGAAAAGAGAGGCCCTGTCCTGCAAGTACCCACAGGAGAATGGAGGAAAGACACACAAACATCTTTTATTAGAGGTGAGCACCCGGAGGAGATCTTCTGGAACTTTCCAAGAGGAGATGATGCCTGCTCTGGGTCCTGGAGCTATGTAGAAGGTAGCCAGGTGTGCTGGCAGGGGGTGAGGACAGACACACAGACAGACATGCAGGGCCTGGACAGGGATGGCCCGTGAGGCTACAGGTGGCAAGTCACAAAGTTGGACAGAAGCAGGAGCCAGGTCAGGGCTGGCCTGGGTAGCTGGGCATCAATCGGGAGCCTAGACGTACCCTAGAGGAGTTAAGCAGGTACAGGAGGGGCTGGCAACCAGACTTGTGTTTTAGAAAGCCCATTTCACAGCTGGGGAAAGAGGTATTGAGAGAGCCAAAGAGCAACTGGGAAGCTGCTTGATCTGGCACCAGGGAGAGGGCATGCGATCAGATAAGCGCGAGGAAACAAAATCAGCAGGATTTGATTCTATTGGAGACAGGGGCAGGGCTCGTGGTCATCCTCCAGATGGAAAGGAGGGGGATGGGACATGTGGGATGGATTCTCAGGGCTGAATCTGGCCAGTAGTGAGACACCTGGGGGACCTGCTGTTGGAAATTTCCAGTAGGCTGAGGCTGAAATGTCAGCCATAGCTGGAAAAGGAGGCTGAGGTTATGAGCGTGAAGGCGCTGGCCGGGGAGCAGGTGGGGTCACTCAAGAGGAATGGACAGTGAGAAGGAAGAGGTCAAAGAAGCCTCAACCTAAAGGGTGAAGGGGCCAGTGGGTGCACAGTTAGTTCAGTGGTAGAATTCTCACCCGCCATGAGGGAGACCTGGGTTCAATTCCTGGCCCATGCACCACCACCCCACCCCCCAGAAAAAAGAACATTGAGGGTCAGGAAGGACTTAGAAAGATGCAGAAAAGGAAAGGGGTAGTAGGAATCAGGAAAGAGGAGGGGGCCAGTACATGGGCTCCTGTGTAGGAAAGGGGCAAGTGTGCTTTGACATTGGCTCATCAGACTTGGCAGAATGGATGCCACTGGGGACTCCTATCAAGGTTGAACAGGGGCTACTGCTGAACCACCATGGATTGAGAGGTAAACAGGAGGTCAGATTACAGATGCACAGATGGAGTAAGTGTGGGAAGCCAGGTGAGAGGAAGAGGAAAATACAGGCAAGAGAGATGATGTGATAGACACAGCAGTGACCCTAAGGAGAGGGCTTCGAACAACAGCTGGAGTGTCAGGGGGGCAAGGGAAGCCCCAGTCATTTGTACACAATGATTAAACTAAGACCCAGTGCTCTCGTTTATAATGCAAGCTAAAATAGCTACCTCATGGTGTTTGGCACATGGTTAAAAGAGAAGTAAACTTTGTAGACCAATGCTCATAGCAGCATTATTCACAATTGCCAAAAGGTAGAAGCAACCCATGGGTCATTCATCAACTGGAGAGCGGAGAAACAAAAATGTGGTCTATCCATACAATGGAATATTTCTCAGCCGTGAAAAGGAAAGAAGTCCTTATACATGTGACAACACGGACAAACCTTGAAGAAATCATGTTGAGTGAAATGTCAGACACAAAAGGACAAATATCATGATTCCAGTCACGTGAAATAACTAGAAAGTAGAGTACAGATTACCAGAGGTGGGGGTGGGAGGGGAAAGGGAAATGAATGGCTATTGAGTGGGGTGATGGAAAAATTTTAGAAATGGATGATGGTGATGACAGCACAATATTATAAATGTGATTGATGCCACTGAACTGTGCTTGGCAGCGGTCAAAATGGGAGATTTTATGTTATTTATATATATATGTTATCCCAATTATAAAGAGAGAGAGAGAGAGAATTGGAAAAGAAAATACAATTCTGTATCTAATAATGGAAAAGAAAAGCCCCCAAATGACATAAATTAAGATAACTGAAAAAATTGGAATACACACTGTATACTCTATATCAATGCTAAATTTCTTAAACTTCATAATTGTACTAAACATGGTTATGTAAATGAATATCCTTGTTCTTAGGAAACATTCTTGGAAGTATTCAGTAGTAAAGGAGTATGATGTATGCAACTTACTCTCAAATGTTTAGAAATGAGATGGATGTAAAATCAGATGGATGAGATTGGCTGTAGATTACGTAGGTGTAGACTAGAGGGATAGAATGACATTAACAAATATGACAAACTGTTAAAAGTTGATAAATCTGGGTATCTGGTTAGGAGGTACATTGGCATTCTCTTTATTTTTGTATCATGTTTGAAATTTGTAAGATTGAAATTATTTTCAAATAAAAAGTTAAAAAAAAAAAAAAAGGAAACAATGTAAAAGATTGACCATACCAACTGTAGGTAATAATGTGAAGCAACTGAAACCCTCATACACTGCTAGCGGGAATGTAAAAAGGTGCAACTACTTTGGAAAGCAGTAAAGTTAAATATACATGTACCCTATAACCCAGCCATCCCACTCCCAGGTATTTAACCAAGAGAAGTGAAAACACATGTTTACACAAAGATTTGTGCATGAATATTCATAGCAGCTTTATTTGTAAAACCTCAAACTGGAAACAATCCAAATGTCTATCAACGTATGAATGGATGTAAAGAAATTGTGGCATAATCAAACGTAAGGATAGTACTCAGGAAAGAGTGGAAAGGAGAGGGAGGGAAGGAGAGAACAAACTACTAATGCATCCAGGAACATGGACATATCTCTAAATCATTATACTTCGAAGGCAATTGCATAAAGATATAACTTTTACAACGTGACTGTGGGATTGTGAAAACCTTGTGTCTGTTGCTGCTTTTATCCAGGATATGGACGGATGAGTAAAAAAGAAATATGGATAAAAATTAAATAAATAATGGGGGGACAAAGGGTAAAATGAATGGGGTAGATGAAAATACTAGCGGTCAATGAGAGAGAGGGGTAAAGGGTATGGCATGTATGAGTTTTTCTTTTTGTTTCTTTTTTCTGGAGTGATGCAAATGCTCTACAAAATGAAGAAAATCATTACACTGTGTGAAAGAAGCCAGGCAAAAAAGAGTGCATGTTGCATGACTCCATTTATATGAATTCCTAGAAAATGCCAGCAAACCTACGGTGATGGCAGATCACTGGTTGCCTGGGGCTGTGTGCAGAGGGAAAGATGGAAAGGGGCACGAAGAAACTTTTGAAGGGCAATGAAAATCTTTAGTATCTTGAATAGGGTGACGGTTTCATAGTGTACACTCCTGTCAAACTCATCAAATGGTACATTTGAAGTGTGTGCAATTTATCTATATAAATTATACCTCAACAAAGTGGGGGGACCAGAAAAGAGACAAAGCGCTTGGCACTGTCTCTGCACCAGGATGGAGGCAGCCAGCAAATGCAGCCTCTTTTCCCCCCCTGCCTCCTTGTATTCTGGGCTAACTGGGGCAACGTCTTCTTTGAACTGGAGCAGCAGGTCTCCTTTCTCACATTGACTCTGGCCCTCAAGTGGAGTAAGTTTTCTCCCCTTCCTAGGCCTCAGTTTCCCCAGTTATAAAATGGGAAAGACTAAATGGTTTCCAAGACACGTTCTCGTACCCAGCAATCACCGACTTCTGTTGTTTTCTTTTTAACCCCTTCTTTTCTGTACCACCCTCACCCCAGCCAAGGAACTTTGTTTTCAAGAGAAATTGTATAGAAGCCTAACGTGTAATACTGATAAAAGGGGGACGTCCCATGTTGAAGCAGGGGATTGGGGTGAGGGGTGTCCAAGCTCAGTCTCTTCTAAGAGTTCAGAACTGACCTTGAACTGGGGCACAGAGAGGTGTCATGGCGGGTCAGAGCTAAAATCTCTGGCCTTGCATTGCTTCCACCCCACCGTGGGGTGGGGTTTCTTCAAGCACCGTGCTGGGCATTGTCAGACATGCAGGAGAAATTGCTTCTGCCCTCCAGATGCATTGCTTCTTATTAATATGAGGGACTCTTATCTTGCATTAGCCATAAGACACGGCAAAGAATCCACCCCCCCACACACACACAAAAAGAATTGGAGGGATAAATAACATGTTCAGAGACATGCATGGCGCTTGTACTTTTCAGATCTAGTGAGGCTCAAATTTGTTCCTGTCCTCTTCACTTGCTGTGCAACGACATTTCTTCTCTGGATGTCTCTTTCCTTGCCTCTAAAATGAGGGCATCAGCTTACTGGGCTTGCTTAGGACAACTCAGAAAGTCCCAGCATGAGCATTACAGGTTCTGGGGAGCCAGCTCTCCCCTTTGCTCTGTGACTACAGTCCAGCACTAATTACCTTTTGTCCCATGACTCGGGCTCTTAACAATCCACACTGGTGGCTGTAGTTCTGCACTTGTGTGTGAGAAGGCTGCTGCCAACACCATCTCCTCACCTAATGTCTTATCACATTGCTAGTTGCACCTGAAATCTCGGTGGATTTACACAGTAGAATCTGCATTTTCAGCAGGTCGAGTCCAGTTTGAGGAAAGCCGAGGTGCAGCCTCTGCTCCCTGCAGTCACATCCAGGTCACCTGAGGTCTTCCCGGGCCAGGTCCACAAACGGTCCACCTCCCTTGCACCACGTTCCTGTGGTCAGACCCTGCCCCGCGGCCTGTCCCGGGGGAGATTGTCTAACTCTGTGCCCAGGCAAGCACGTTCTGGAACCCACATCCATCCCACGTGGCAGGCACTCAAAGACACCAGTTCAATTGCAGCAACTGAGAAGATAGATGTGGGACAAGCAATGGGCTCAAGTGTCACAGCTCTCAGTGGGGAGACAGAGCCTCTGGGTGTAGCTTACCTCACTGTGCTTCTACCTTCTCCTACATTCTGGCCCCCTGCCACCTCCATGCCCAGTTGTTCCTCTTCCCCGGAGCTAAGTAGGTGCAACTGTGGGAGATTTTAGTCCTTGACCCAGCCGACCCTTCCCCAGGACAGCTCTCCCTTGGAAACTGCCATTCAGCCTCAGGTTGGGTGTTGGGCTCAGCTGCCGCAGCCCTGGCTGCCCCAGCTGGCTTCAGAAAACCCTCCCCTGGCTCCAGCTCAGCTCAGAGGCTCCAGCCCCCGCAGCTGAACTTGAATGGCCCAGGTCATGCTGGGCAAGACTCTGACAGCCTGCCCGCTGTCCCCTTCTTCTGTCAAGGGCTCCCAATTCTTTCATCCTGACCGTGGGTACCCCCACGAGGCCCCCGCCAGCCTGAGTCCAACCCCACAGTCTTGGGCAGCTCACATCTCAGACACGCCTTGACTCAAATGAGGCTTGACAGGTCATGGAAAGAGCTCTGCAGACCTGGGTGCTGGTCTCAGCCTCAGAAATGCCAAGTTGGTGGCCATGAACTAGACACGGAACCTCTGTGAGCCTCAGTTTCCTCATCAGTGAAATGGGCATAGCACACAGTAAGTCACTACAGAGCTGGGGTAAGATCAAGCACGTGGAAGTTCTTGATACACAGTAAAACACCCTGTATACAGGCAGGGAGGATGGCTCTTACGAGGTTACACTGGCCTCAACTCGTGGGGTGCTCTGTGATGTCTTCCCCTTCAGGCAGATCTTATTAAATTCAGCAAGGGTCAGCCTCCATGATTCTGACTGTGGCAGGCTGAAATTTGTAAAAAGCTGGGGAAATTTTCTTTTGGGTATAGCTTGGCTCCAATCCGAGGGGCCTCATGCGTGATTCGGGCGTGTCCCCCAGGTCTGCTCGCGTCCCCCAGGTCTGCTCTCGTTCAGGTGCCGTCTCGCATTCTGCAAAAGTAAACATCACTCCGCCTGCTTGGCTCCCTGGATGGTTTCTGGGTGAATCAATGTGACAGTTTAAAAACGCTGTTAGGTAATCTTCTCCCGGGAGTTTCCCTTTTTCCCAGGAGGTGAAATTTAGAAAGGCTGCTGCCTCGGGTGAGCCCTGCCCTGGCGTCATTGCCCAGACTGGGCAAATAGCTGGCTAAGGTGCAAACGGAGGGCCAGGCTGCCCAAGCAGAGGCCCAGGGCCCAGCACAAGGATTCTGGCCTTCTGAGGTTGTGAGTGGCAGTTCTCACCCTCGCCAGAGGGGGCGTGTTCTCCAAGGGCCATGTCTCATTTTTGTGTTGTTGCTGCTACTTGAGTACCAAAGTGTCAGCCCAAGGAAAGACAGATATTGTCTCCTAAACTAGAGTCCTTCCTGGGGATGACACCTGCTCCTATGTGGTACCTTGAAGGAGGCATTAAGACTTTGGGTCTAGGAAGATAAATTCATGATCAACTGGATCCAGCAAGCATTTAACTGAACACCTACTATATGCCTGTGAGAAGTACTCTTTTTTCTTTTTAGAACATTTGCATCACTCCCGAAAAAGAAATGAAAAGAAAAAACTCATACATCCCACCCCCCTTACCCTCCCCACACTGACCACTAGTATTGAAATCTACCCGACATTTTTTTTTACCCCTTATCCCCCTATTATTTATTTTCCTTATTTTTTTACTCATCTGTTCATATCCTGGATAAAAGGAACACCAGACACAAGGTTTTCACAATCACAAAGTCACAATGTAAAAGCTATATCTTTATACAATTATCTTCAAGTACCAAGGCTACTGGAATACAGTTCAATAGTTTCATGTACTTCCCTCCAGCCACTCCAATATACCATAAACTAAAAAGGGATATCTATGTAATACATAAGAATAACCTCTAGATAACCTCTTGACTATGTTTGAAATCTCTCACCCACTGAAACTTTATTTTGTCTTATTTTTCTGTTCTCCCTTTTGGTCAGCAAGGCTTTCTCAGTCCCATGATGCCAGGTCCTGGCTTATCCCAGGCTTTCCATCCTGTGTTGCCAGGGAGATTTACACCCCTGGGAGTCATGTCCCACATATGAGGGAAGGCAGTGCGTTCACATGCTGAGTTGGCTTAGAGAGAGAGGCCTCATCTCAGCAACAAAAGAGGTTCTCTGACGGTGACTCTTAGGCATAATTATAAGTAGACATAGCTTCTCCTTTGTGGGAATAACTTTCAGAGGGACAAACCCCAAGATGAAGGGGTCAGCCTATTGAATTGGTTATTCCCACTGCTTGCGAGAACATCGGGAATTCCCAAATGGGGAAGTTGAATATTTCCTCCTTTCTCCCCAGTACCCCAAGCGGACTTTGCAAATACTTTTCTATTCTCTGCTCAAAATTACTCTGGAATACATCAGAGCATCACACTTACCTATACACACCAACAAGATTTCCCGCTCTATTCAAGAATCTGTGTAACTATGGTGTTTGAATCAATTGACCATACAAGTTCAATTAGATAATGTGCTACCCAAAATATGAATTTTGCACCAAATAAACATCTGTCCTTTTGGTCTTACACAGAAGTTGAAGTTTTAAACTATGGACCATATCATCCTTTACCCTGTGTTCTGATTTACCTTAATCCTTTTAGATCAGCTTTATTCATATCTCTAGTCGAAGTCTGATTACTTTTCCAGCTTTTTAAACAGTTGCTATATGCGGTACTGCTGACTTTCATAGCTTTAGAACTCTAACTCTGAGTCTCAGGTGTCACATAAATACCCAAACTTTCAGGGAATGACCAGGTTATACACAAATAACTCAGCACGTGAGAAGTACTATTAAGCCATCATAAGGTTACGGTGTTTGGAGGGTCAGAAAGGACTTTTATAGTGCAGCCTTGCCTCTTAAACTCTATGTGTGAATAACCTTCTCGCTGGGCAGTGATATTTGACCTCTGCTTTGCTTACATGCTTCCAGTGACAGGGAGCTCACTACCTATGCTGTAGCTCATACTGTCTCATAGCAGCTCACGCTGATAGATTTTCTTAATGTGAGGAAGTATTTCCCACAACCCACAAGGTCTGACTGGTCTTATATTGACTCTGTAAAGCCCCAGGGCCACTTGCCAGCCCTCGAGGTATTTGAACACAAACCCCATGTCTGCTGCTTTTCCCTCTCCCTCCTGCCCGTCCTGGCCTTTTCCTTCCAGTCCAAATAACTGCAGTCCCTCAGGGGTTACACACAGCCCCATGGTTACAAGCCCCTTCGCCTCCTGCCTGCTCCTCTGAACGTGCCCTGTTTGCCCAAGCTCCTCTGACAGCGTGGGACCGAGACCCCCTGGGCAGTCTGGCCTGGATGGCTGCAGGGAAGAGGACACTCCTTCAGGGACCCCACCCCACCCAGGACCTTACACTGGCCTCCCGAAACCCATCTGCTCTGAGCACCCCTGCAGGCCTCTGCAAACTCGTCTGAGGCAGTGATCCCGGCTTGCCCAGCTGGGTCTGAGGGTCTGACCGCTGCTGCTGAAACACGGGCATCTGCTCTGCTCTGGAATGAGGCAGGTGAGCCTCTAATAATTCTGCCTAAGAGCACATTGATCTGGAACCATGTCCTGTTATTTAAAATTCCCCTCTCTTTGGAAACCAAACTCTCAGGACATGAGAGTCCTCTCGCAGTCCAAAGCCTGCTTCAAACTGCGGAGGTCCCAGAGCCTTTAGCTGGAAAACCGAGTGTTTAAATGGGGGCATTGCTCACTTTATGAGGACCTGGAGGCTCAGAGAGGGAAGGTTTTAAATGTGATAAATAGTAATAATAATAATCACTTCTCCTGGGGACTAAGCGTTTAAATTAAATGTTGGGTTTGGGTGGTGCCTTCCAAAGCCCACAGGCAACTTATAACATTTCAGATAGGAGTAACGAACAGTGAGAAATCACGACTTAGTCATAGAAGAGACTCAGAAGAATATTAATAGTGTTGTTTTTGAGATACAGTATCACAGGAGACAGAATTAATCAGAAGCTTCCAAGTAGGGCAGCAAGGAGACCAGTCAGAACAGAAGAAAACAGACATGCTTGAAAACCAGATGCAGAGCTGGAATGAATGAAAGCTTCCTTGGGGGAGAAAACCGTGTCCCCTTTGAGAATCTGCCTGTACCCCCCACACTGAGATAGTTATCTAGGAAAACTGCTTTGCGGAGCCAGCGACCACCCCCACGCCCACCCCCCATTCCATTGACTTTCCGGACATGACATGTGGACATGCTACATTCTCTTGATTGACGCAGAAGTGAGTCTGTTTCTCCAACTTTTTGTCGTTGCTGCGATTTCAACAGTCTGCCAGAAATTCCAGAACAGAAGCAGTTGGCAATACCTGGCTGGTCCTAAATTCTAGGGGCATCTTTCTTAGAGACATCACTATGCAAACATGGTTTTTAAAAACAGTTCATGTTCAGTTTGAATCTCTTCTCAAACTTTTACTAACAGCATTTGCACCACAGGCCTGCAGCTGCTACTGGGTTCTAAAATGGAAGTTTATAAAGAAACAATAATATCTTCATACCAAGCTGTCTTTTCTAATCCTACCAGCCCCCAAATAAAGACCTAAAGAAGCAATAAAAAGGGACCCATGACCCCCGCCCCCCGATACACACACACACACATATACACTCCTGCCCTGTCTATGCGTTCAGAGCTTCCAGTCACCATTTTAACTCCTCCTTCACTGTGAGTTCGCAACCCAGTGTCCCAGCCTCCCACACAAAATACAGAGACACAGACAAACCAGCTGGGGGGAAACAATCTATGCAGGGAGAAGAAAAAAAAAGCTTTCTTTTTAAAATCCTGAAAATGATATTAATTGAGCCCATGAAACAAGAAGCAGATGGTTGTACAGATGGAATGTTCAGGCAACCAAACAATCAGTTCTCAGGAATTAAAAACTGAGCAGCAGAACTGAAACACTCAAAGCAAAGACGGCAAAGTGACGTTGACAGACTCTCCCAGGAAGTGGTGCAAAAAAGATAAACTGAAGGAATAGGAGAAAAAAAGATGAGCAAACGAAAGGTACGATGCAGGAGACCAAATTTAAAAAAAAAAAAGCATTTCAGAAAGAAGAGCCAAGAAATCATCAATGAAAGAATTTAAGAAAATTTTGTCAAACCGAAGGACACAAGCAGCAAGAATAAAAGGGTCCACTGAGCTGCAGCACAATGGACAAAAGCAGGCCAGCGACCGGACATTGCTCCTGAGAAGGCGATTTATTTTATTTCTCTGAAAAGTTGTCATTTTTCTCCTGAAGCGTGAGAGGAAGAGGCCTCTAAGAGTTGTACTCCATTCTAGTGGGTAAGAAGGCTCTGCAGATGGAGCTAAAAGCAGGGAAATAAGCCTGACCCCGGCCTCCAGCAGAGACACAGCACCACACAGCCTGTACTCTGGGAGCCCTCCAACACTCTGCGTCCCTGGGTATGCTCCCTCTTCAACCCCTGGGTGGCCCTCTGAATTTTCCTTGTGACCAGATTTCCGTGGAGGAAGGTCCCGTCAGTGGGGAGGTTTACTGAAGAGCACAAGAGGTCCTGGGAGTGTGGCCCAGCCCTGGGCTTGGCAACTCAAGCACGGGTAGCCCTCTTGCCCCCCAACTCTCTGTGGGGGGCTGGAGGAAAGAACTGGCCCCTGAACAGGGCAAAAAGGGAAGCCAGATGTCAGGGACTGGGGCAGAAGGCCCTAGAAGACTGCCGTGCGTGAGTCTGGGTTTGGTGGGAGAGGGGTGTTTTAAATGCATTTCGGCTAAAAGAACAGGTGATGTCATTGAATAACCCCCCCTTGACCTTGTGGAAAACCCCTAATCTGATGGCAAACCCATATGTGGAGCAGTGACTAAATATGTGTTTCAAGATGGGTAGAGCAATGCATTCCCATTGAGTCTCCGGGTGGGAAGAGACTGAGGATAATATCCCAGGCTGTGTGTATGCCTCGTGGGAGGGGGAGAGGAGGAACTTTCTCCAAACACAGGATTGATCTGTGACAGCTGAGTCACAAGCGGGCTAAGGGAGAGGCTTTCAAGTTGGGGCGTTGGAGAGAAGCTCGGGTTATGTAATAGAAAGCCTGGTGAGCTGTCCTTGATAGGATCACCACTCTCCATAAGTATTATTATTATTTTCCCACCTACTCAGATGAAATCCAATTAAATGAGAATCGTTTTGCAATCAGGTTGGTCAGAGCATGGCAGTGCCTCTCTCTGTGGTGGTGAGAATTATCCTCTGTGTTTTACCACACTGGGTGTTTTATAAAGCAGTCCCGCTTGTGTGGTCTCGTCTAGATTTTTCTTCATGTAGCCAGCTGCCTGAAGAAGGTCAGGCAGGCTTTGGCCCATTTTATAAGAATGGCATTAGAGGGTCAGAGAAGTCAGGGGACTTGCCCAAAGTCACACAGCAGGAAATGGTCTCTTGGTACCCATTTCAGACTTTGCTTCCCTACCACAGGCTGGGTTGCAGAGAATGTCTTCTCAGGTGGCTCTGTCCTGGGTTGAAGGACCAGTGGGTGCTAAAAAGAGTAAGGGCTCTGGATTAAATAAAATACTGTAATGTAAGCCATAAAGGGCCTTCAGCGGGGGGTCGTGAAGCCTGGTCCCTAGCTCCCAAGACCCACAGAGCCTATGAGGCTAACACATCACTGAACTCCCACCTGGCCATGCTGGCTGCTTACAACTGGAAGGTGACACAAGATTCTTGCCATCAACATTTCAAAATTTACATGTAGTTTCCCTTCTGATTATAAGGCACAACAAGTCTATTGTAGGAAATTAGGAAAAAAACAGAGAACTACAAGGAAGAGTATAAAAATCACCCAGGTCCCTGTTAACATTTGTATTTCCCTTCTGAGGTTTGTTCATGTATAGATAGCTATTTCTGTTTTAAAGCACTAGGATCGTGCTGTGTATTGTTTTGCATTCTGTTCTTTTTTAACTTATTTCATGATTCTCTTCTCATGACTATAAAAATATGGCTTTTTAAATGATAGAGTATTTGTCATATGCAAACAACTTTTTGTTTGATTTCTGTCTTTGACAAACCATGGCAATAAATTAAAATAAGAAAGAATGAGGGGCATATTTATACACATGTGAAAATTTATAAGCATGAAAGTCTCGTCTTGAAAAACAATGATGGCAAATCAAAGAAAAATTGTAGACACACACATACACCTATATACACGCATCATTTGAGCCTGAAAGACATTTGACAAAATTTTGGCATTCTTTCCTAATAAAAACTCTAAGCAATAGCTCATGGGAACTCTTTAAAAATAAGATCATTCACCAAAAACCAACATAGAATTTTTCCTAAATGGTAAAATTCTAAAACTGTGTTCATTTAAGTTAGAAACTGAACAAGGATGATCCTATTACAATGATTACTGAACATTATCTTAGAAGTTCTAGCAAGGGCAACAAGAACAGAAAAATATAAACCTGATATGAACCTCAGAAAACAAGAGATAAATTGATGATATGACCATATACCTAGAAAACCCAAGAGATTAGTAAAAGTGACTAGAATTAATGAGTATTTGGTGACACGATGGATTTAAAGGTAAATATGCAAATGTCTACAGTTTCTCTCTATTCTAACCATAAGTCACTAGAAAGGGGAAAAATATTCACAAAAAAATCCTAAATAAAAATATTTAGGGATTCAATGTAACAAGAAAGAAAAGGTATTACATAAAAGCAATAAAATCTTATTGAGAGCATTGCAATGGTGGCTCAGGGGCAGAGTTCTCTCCTGCCATGCCAAAGACCCGAGTGCAATTCCTGGAGCCTGCCCATGCAATAAAAAACTTATTGAATGACATAGAGCATGATTTATATAAGGAGAGCCAGGCTCTATTTTTGGTTGGGAAGACATAATTAAAAAAAAAATTGATGTGTAAATTTAATGCAATTCCAAATGAAATACTAACAGGGTTTCTTTCTTTCTTTCTTTCTTTCTTTCTTTCTTTCTTTCTTTCTTTCTTTCTTTCTTTCTTTCTCTCTCTCTCTCTCTCTCTCTCTCTCTCTCTCTCTCTCTCTCTCTCTCTCTCTTTCTCTCCT